>CM041634.1:57529229-57828333 GCA_023333625.1 Bothriochloa decipiens
ATATATATATATATATATATATATATATATATATATATATATATATATAAGATGTGGACTTTGATATTAAAAAAGAACAATGTACTATTGCTACTTGGGGATTTCTTTATAGAGCATCCACCTTAATTATCACGAGATGCATAGAAAAAATTGGTAACCCTATAGGCTTTAGCTAGAAACACATGAACATCATACGCTAATCACTTATACTAACGGTCATCAGATCTGTTTTGTTTTCTTTCTAGAGCAACCACGCCAAACTGCGTTTAAGAGATCTTTCAAAAAGAAAACAAGAATATATTGCGCTTAAGGAAGTATATGTGTTACAGTACGACATTGATCGATTTTAGTTAGTTTTGTACGTAATGCAAGTTTATTCCGAACATATAAACACATACTCTCTTCGTTCCGAATTATAGGTTGCTTTGACTTTTTTAATAAATGTCTTTTGCTACGTATCTACACATAATATTATATCTAGATACACATAAATATACTAAAAAAATAAAAATGGCCTATAATTTGAGACATGAATTATTTTTGTTAAAAAAATTACAGCTCACGTGCACTAGCACGTGTTTTGGTGTGTTTGAAAAAAAAATGTTGACTTTGCTACCAAGACGTTTGATGAAATCAGTACGGAATTTGAAATTGGACATTTCTATGGATTGTAATGTGTTCAATAGCATGATGATTAAGAACTGAGAATACGAGTGTTACGCAGAGAGCATTAATTAGGCAGCCTTGTGGACTTTGTCACCAGGACAGCACGCCCATGATGCGAAGAGAAGGATGGGTGGGACGGGACAAAAGAATGTACCATTTGGGCATGAGCGTTTAATGGGTTTTGGAAGCGAAAAAGACTTATACAAAAAAAAAAATCCTGGGGCCACATTTTCTTTCCCTTTCGATTTCAATCTCGCTGGCCGGACAAAACCCACGGCTTGACCAATAACTCTAACGTTGAAGCATTTTTAGCCGCCGCTGGCCGAAAACGCGCACGATATTTCCCAAGGCTTCCCTCCCCTGCATTTTTAGCCGCCGCTGGCCGCTGCGCTTTGGATGGACGGATCGCTTTACACCATGGGCACACGAAATCGAAACCCCATCCACCCGACACAAACTACTGGTGAAAACGGCGCGCCGCACCTGAGGACCCCGACGCTTGGTTCGGCAACGGGAGAAGCTGCGGCCGGGGTGGGTAAACGTGGAGAGGTAACCCACGCACGCACGCACCCGGGCCCGTCGCGGCCCTGGCCAGCCAACCCGGACCCGGCGCCGGATTGCGATAAGCCAATCCGCGCGCAGAGATTCCCTGCCTGGTCGGCGCGCTGGTCCGATCCGTCACGCGTCCGCGCTTGCCTGCCGCTCCCTCCACCGGTTCACTCTCCACCCGTCGTCTCTCATCCGCAGCGCAGACCGTCGGTGTGGAGTCCGCCCGGCTGCCATCCCCATGGGGCCGACATGGAACGCTTCTTGGTTGCTTCTGTTTCGTCTGCGACGTCTGGCCAGGCGGCGAGCTGGCACGCGTCCGTCCATGTACGGTGCACCAGGGAGGAGGCATCTGCCGCGTCCTCCTCCCATCCATCATCTGTTTCCTGTTCTGTTGTATTCTCTCAAGCGCGCTGGCCAGTCAAGCCAAGCTAGCCTGGACTATCTTTATCTTTATCCACCCAGATCGATCGTGGCCTTGCGCGCTTTAGCTAGCGATAGGACGACGGACGGAACAGGGCCCGTGCCCCGTGGCCGGGCACGCGGCCAGTCGGGCCGCTGCTGATGTTGCCGTATCTACTACGATGGATGATGGGCAGATCCACGAATCGACGGTATGCGTAGCCCAACACTAGCTAGCTTAGCCACTTTGTTATCTACCTATCGCACCGGGTTCGATCCCTTCCCGCCGCGCTAGTGGTAGTGGCGCGCGCACCGTCCGATCTGTACCCCACTGACACGAAATAAAGCTGCCGGTTCGTGCGCCGTATATACTTCTCCAATCTATCTATATATATATATATATATATATACAAAGTTTTGCCGAGAAAAGGACGGAACATATACGCCGAGCAGTTGCACAACACATACTATACCGGAGAAGTCCGGAGAGGCTTGCTGCTGTTCTGTTTCTGTCATCAGTGGAACTGGAACACCAAGGACAGGAGCTGAACTGCACCCGTACTACTGCTCTGCTTCTTTCTAGATCATCCACGTTCAGGCCCGGCCGCCCCGGGGTTAGCTAGCTCAAAAGAGCAATCTCAAAGCATGCAATGATCCAAAGAGCAATGCAATGAGCAATCATACATGTGCTAACACTACTATACTAATACTATAATTCATTCATATATATAATAACATATTAACATGACTGCTCAAAAGAGCATGTATGCTAGAGTCATAAAGGGTAAAGGGTAAAGAAGGGCCGGGTTAGTAGTAGTAGTAGTAGTAGAGCTTTTAAGTAATCGTGTGGTTTATTTATGCTCACTGTTCACGTACGAAACTAAAGGGGATCGATCGGGTCGATCCGATCCTGCATTGCTCGTCGCACCAATGCAGCAGCTAAAAGCCTAGAACTTTGGTCGATCGATCCATCGGCTAGCTAGCTTAGCTTGCTTGCAAAGGAAAGGGGCACAAAATAAAGCTCCCGGCCAATTTAATTGCTGGATCCGCCCTAGCTGCATCATCGATGCATATATATGTATGCCACATGACATGATGATCCAACGCGGCCGGCGAAACCGGCGGCGTCGGTTCGGTGCGATCGATTGGTTACACCAACTCAGTACCACTCCAGATCCTAACCGAACCCCCTCGCTCCAAAAGTAACATCCACAGTACACCTTGGACTCTTTTTTTTTTTTGGAAAATAAAACAAAAAAAAAAGATGAAGCAGACTACAACCGAGAAGAACATAGTAAAGCATTACATTATGCAGACGCGTGTAATTAACCTGCATCCGAAGTTCACTCGTAGCCACAAATCCGACCGCCATGAGCTCTCTTGACTGGCCCACATGTTTGTTATCGGTCGATCCGTCCTTGGTTAAGCTACCATGCAATGTGTGGTGTCAGATGAGCGAGCTGCTGCGACCCAAGAAACAAATAAAGCTCAGTGTCAGTAGGTGTGCCCACGGCGCCTTATTAAACTAATACATCGCGTCTCAACAAAACCGAGGGCGTTTAGTTATTTATTCAATTCAATGGGAGGATAATGGGTGCAAGCAATGCTGGACTGTTCATGAATGCGCGTGATTTGGCTGGAGGATGACATGTAGTAGAGGCGTAGAAAAGAATGCCGTCCAAACAACTACCATGCCTTCATGCCATTGCCATCTAGAAAAAGTAGCTACAGCTGCACGCCGCTGCATTGCCGTTGGTTCATGAAGCTGTATGTAGTAGCAGCCGGCCGGTGATCTTAATTTGTTAAACCATTCCTTTGTTTTCTTAGAATTGACTGAACATGGCTGCTGCTAATTACCTTCTGTTTGACCGGCTAGCAATACGTAGTAACTGATAACGTCGTTTCAAAAATACGTTAAAAAAAAAGAGTTGTAGTAATTAATCCATCATCACTTATTGATTTCATTGCTTGCAGAGCCTGCCGATGATGACGGTGCGTCGACATCGATCGTGGCTGTTTTCAATCGCTTCGCGTTACAAAAAGCCCAATTCGAAATGAATTCCGCGGTGACTTGATCGAGCTCGATTGAAGCCGACATCGGAATTATATTGCGTCTTTAATTTGTCTCCTGGTTTCATTCAGCTGTATGCACTCTAAGTTAAATGGTAGATTTGGCTTGGCATGGCACGAGCCGTCATGCAATGCGTTAGACATGGTCTTGAACCGTAATTTTATACTACTAGGTGTTTGTGTGAGACCAAAAGAGCTAGTCGGCATGCATAAACTCCCCATGTTGGAGTTTCATATTGGGACTTTAGTTTGGCAGGCGTGAAGAATATATGATCTGAAAGTAACCTAGCTAACGGGTGGTGTGTGTGTGCTATATAATAATACATATCTACTGAACAGAACAAAACTGTATGAACTTTGCTTCTGTAACACCGTCCCAGTAGATTTGACGGATTACGACTTCAGACAAGAGATCTTCTTTTTCTGTTCTTCCGTCTTCGATCCAGGAATTATAAGCACTTGAGCCAAGCAAATAAATAAAAGAACAGAAAGCAGAGACGTTTCTGTACCAGAGCAGTTCGTAGTTGCAGCTCCTGATAAGTATCTGTCCGAGTTCTGTTCTGTGCAGTGTTTTTTGGGCTACAGCTACAGTGACAGTCCCATTAGGAGATTGTAGGGTTTGGTCGCCGCCTAAAGATGTTTCTATCGCACAGATGTAGTGCATGGCGATGTACATTCACATCTCTCCTCTCCGTGTCAAGATTCCAGCTGTGTAGTGCTGTAGTGCACATTTTCTCCATGGAATCAGAGATTCACAAGAAAAGCAAACTCTTTCCTCTCTTCTTTTCCTGCTCTTTAGATCTGTCATTCTCATCGAGAACTCGCAGTTGGAACACTAGAAGCTTTCTGTGTAAAGACAGTTATTAGCAGACAAGTTAGCAAACTTCTCGTCAGGATTCTTAATTTAGGTCAACCTGCTGACAGTTTTTTGTTTGGATTAAAAAAGAAAAATTGCATAACAAATTCCTTATCAAGTTTCATTAAGTTACTTTTCTGACAGTTTCTTCGGTAGCACTCTCTCAGTTCCGGGATAAATTAATTCTTAGAGTTTTCTTAAGCTAATTTTTTAAAGTTTGACCAAATTAATAGAGAAGAGCATTAATATTTATGACCAGCGTTGAAAACAGCGGAGCATCTTCTCCTTGGCTATGTTTTTTAGTAGGGAATTATGGTTTTCCATCTTATGGACACTATGCTTGCAAGGAATGGTGCAAGATTCCACTTGTACCGATGGTTTCTGCGACAAAAAATATACCACGACTATTAAGTTCATGGTGTACGCTGAGTAGGAAACAAATTGACATATTCAGGTGTAAGGGTTTCAATTGCCTTATTGTCTTGATGGCTTGGTTACTCTGGAAGATTAGAAATCGATAAGTATTGAGTGGATTTAGGATACAAGCTCTAGTCCATCCAAAGAGGAGGGCATGTATGTGGGCTATCTTTTTAGCCAAGACTTCAGCTAGTTGTTAACCAATTAGTCAGTCAACTTCAGCTAATTTTTAGCCCAACTAGTAATTAGCGCTAACTCATCCAAACAAGCTGTTAGTGCATGGCTAGTACCCTTGGCATCTGAAGGTCAAGGAAGAAGCTGATGCGCGAGCTGTAGTTCATGGAGCCTCCAGCGGGGACGTCGGATGTTGCGGCCACCGAATACCTCGACTTGTATGGACAGAACCTGTATGATGAGGCAGTGGACAAGATCAGGAAGGCAGCACGCTTGGGCAACAAGAAGTTGGTCGAGGCCTTGGCAGCGGTAGCAGCAGAGATGGGCGTTCCGGAGATGGAGGTCCCATAAACATGTTAGTGTTTTATGTGTTAGGGTCACAAAGGTTTGTTTCTAAATTATATGAGTAATTAGCATAGATGTTGGAATACAGTTTCAGCAGGTTTAGGATACGAAGAACAGGTGTGACCAATATAACTCTCCATCGATAAATCAATGAGGAAGTACAAAGTGGGCCCTAGGGCAAGTTACTCACTGTAACTACTACTGGACAACCGCCCTAATTACACAGGGGCATGGCCTTTTATAGTGGCTCCCCAGCTCAAGACTAAAAGTACAAGCTTGCCCCCAATGAGAGTTTCGAAACCCTAGACACTGACCCTATTACACGTGGGCCTCCTAGGGGTAGGCTGGTCCACCATTTCCTAGCCACGGCCGTGGGCCGTGGCCCATCGCTACCTGTGAGAGGCCTATTAAGCCCACTACTTGTTCACAAGCTCCCCAGCTTGGCCCGGCGCGCCGTCCTGATGAAGGCAGTCTCGGGTTGCCGCCTCCTCCGCGCAGAGCCTCCGGGGGAGTCAAGGTTCCGTCGATCAGCCTCCGCTTGAGCGACGGTCATCACCACCGGACCTCCGCCGTTGATTGGCTCCATGGCCTCCTCGGAGGCTTCCTAGCGGAGATCTAACCTCTGGGGGCTTCTCTCTTGAACTTGCGGACATGAACAAGATAGATACACTGGAACTGTCAGTCAGACACAAGTCGGAGGTAACAAGTCCCTCCGGTCTTGGGGCGCACCCCCAACATTCCCCCTTGAGGGTTAGGTCCAGCGGAGGTGGGTCTAGCCATCAACGCCCCTGGCCGTGGAGGATGTGCTTACCTCTGACCCCCCTGGCCCGTTGAACGTTGGACCGGAGGCTTTGCGTTTTACCGTTGCCCAGTTTTTAATCTTAGGGCATTGATTTTGAGTCGGTTCGTCTGCTGCCATTCAATTCGTAGATCATCGTGACCGTTGGGCTAAGAAGTCGAGGCGCCGCTTCGCTGCCTATATAAGGGGGATAGGCGGTGAAAACAACCTGTACTCCCCTTCGCTCGCCACCGCGTAGTTTGTTCTGCTACTTGCTGCCTCCACTCTAGTTTTGCCTTGGCATCCTGCCGTCGTGGCACCTGAACGCCCCCGCTGCACGCATCATCGTCCGTTCTCCGGCCCTTATTCCCGTTTCCAGGGTGTCAGAGTCGGAGGCTTCCTAGATTTTTTCGAGCAGTGCATGCTGGCTGCTGCAGAGGCTAGGGAACTCGAGGAGTCACTATCTGACGTTGAGGCTTCCCCTAGTGATCTAATGCCTCCGAAGAGCACCTTGTCTAATTCGGAGGTCAGCTACGACTTTGATTGCTGCTTGATGACCCAGGCGATGATCGATGGCCTCGAAGAGAAGGGTTATATTCCTGCTGGCCGCAGGCGACCTCCGGGTGAGGAGAGTGTCTCGCTACCTGAGAGAGACGAAGTCGTTGTGTTCAGGGACTTCTTCACCTGCGGTCTTCGCTTCCTCTGCTGCAACTTCGTTCGATATGTACTTGAGTGGTTCAACGTACAGCTTCATCATATGACCCCTCATGCATTTCTGAATGTGAGTAAATTCCTTTGGGCTGTCGAGTCATACGGTGGAGAAATTAGTATAAACACTTTTGCGGAGTTTTGTGAGTTACAAAAATAGCCAAAGTACATTGGTACAAAGCTTGCTCAGTTTGCATCGTGTAACTTTATGGCCAAGAGGAATCCCGACAAGGGCAAGGAAAAATTGCTATTTCTTGGTGCCAGAGGGGGAAATAGGAGCCTGCTGACTGGATGAACTACTGGTTTTATGTGAAGACTTCTGGTGCTTCTGGAGTCGGAGAGGATGGTTGGAGGATCATTACTTTTACCTTCGCGTCCGTTATGACCCGGATAGACCCGCACACCAGCATCAAGCAGGAGGTAACCGTTTTTGAGAAAAGGAAGTCTTGCACCGGAGCATTTGCTGATGCCTGCCGTTATTTCGGAGGAAGGGATCTTGTGGAGGAGATGATTGCCTCCGATTTTTGGCCCCTGCTTGGCGGCAAAGACAGGAAGAAATTTGTCATGCAAAAACTGGATCTTCCTATTTTTGGTGTGGCTGGCGGGATCCCGTGTCCGCACTTTGGGCTGCAGCTCCCTGAGGGTCAGAGCAATGAGGACTTTGTCCATGCCATAGAGCAGAAGCCTGTCAAAATACTTGGTGAAGTTTCTAAAAAGGAATATCTCGCCCGGAGGTCTAAAGCTGGTACCATGCCTCGCCTCAATAGGGTCTTTGAGGAGCTCGGCATTCACTACACTGAGCGCGAGCTCCCTGAGAAGTTGAAGAAGAAGAATGAGAAGAAAGAATTGACTACTGCCGGCGCTGCTACGAAGGCCGTCGAGGGAAAGAAAAGAAAAGCTGGTGCTTTGACGCGCGGAGGCTCGAAGAAACAGAAAGAGGCCTCTGCTGAATCTGCGGAGATAGAGGACTTTTTTGAAGATCTTTATGATGAAGAAGGGAACATCATTGCTAATCTGGAGGTGGAGACTAAGACTCTGACAGAAGCTGATGCTTTGGCGTTGCCTAGTTCCGGGGGCCCGTCTTGGCGGTCTCCATCGCCTGCTGCTTCCCCGGAGGTGTCCCATGCTTTAGCAATTGACGCCTCCGGTTGGGTTTGGCCTATCTTGCCGCCTGCTGATCCTCTGCCTTAGCATGTTAAAACGGCGCCCCCTGAGCTTTCTATGAAGCCATTTTCCAGTGCGTATCTCGACGCCAGTTCTGATGAGGATGAATTGGAGGAGGCTGGTGTTAGGGCTCATCGTGCTGAGAAGCCTGCGGAAACTGCCCAACTTGGAGCGGAGGATACTGAGGTTCACGAGGATGTCTATACCTTGAGTCAAGGTAACGTTCTTACTCGGAGTATGACCTATGTGGATTTTCTAACTTTGAAGGTTTCTTGTGGTTATGCCTCTGATGGGGAAGTTTTCTTGCTCGGTGACCATGTATATGCTATTTTTTAAGATTTTATATTTTCTTGTTTCCTTGTGTGACTTGTGTTTTTTGTATCTGCTTCCAGATAGCCTCACTGCTGAGGCCACCCAGACTGCCCTTCTGCCGCCTCCGGCACCTGATGCACCATTTTCCGGAGGGGTTGTTACTGAGACGGTGCCTACGGCTCCACAACCTCCGATGGACGTCGTTGGCTCTGGGTCTTTCTCGTCCAGCAGCTGTCCCGATGAGGGCATAAGTGCCCTCCTTGGCTGGGCTCAAGGTATTGACCAGCTGACTGATGCTATGGGTGGAGACCTGTACCAGCGTCTGGCTAGGCTTCCGCTTCAAACCTTGATGAACGCCAACATTAATCATCATGTTATTGTGAGTTTGGTTTTATTTTCTCCATTCTTAACTATATATATAAATATATATTTTACCTTCTCTTTCTCGTGTATTTGATTTTGGCATTGCTTTGTTGCTATCTCCAGAGCGCCGCCTTGTCCATGGCTGTTGAGACCAGTAGTGGTGCTGAACTAGTCAAAAAGGATGACGCTATCAAGGTTTTGAAGGCGGAGATTGAGTCTCAGATCCATGAGAAGGAACGTATGGCTCAGAAGGCCTCCGGTTTGAAAAAGCAGCTATCAGCTCTTGGGGTTTAATTTGATGACTTAAAGAAGTCTCTTACTGCTGCCAAAGAAGTAGAGGCCACCGCCAATCAGCAGGCGGACAAAGCTGCTGAGATTTTGAATCTCCTGCGCTAGAAAGTGGATGCTGAACGGCAATTGATGGCGGCTTTTAAGACTAAAGTTTAAGAACTTGAGAAGGAGCTGACTGCCACCAGGTCGATCGGGCTGGAAGTGGCTGAATCCTACGTCTCCGCTGTCCTGGATTTTGGTGGTGTGGCGACTCCGGTTAATCCTGAGGCTTCTACCTATGGGATCTTTTTCTGGATCAAGGCGAACCTCAACAAGCTTAATGAGTTTATGACTGGAGTCTCTGATTTTAGTGCAAAGACCTTCGCCACCTGTCTATGCAAGCTCTTTGTGTCCAAGGATATTGTTCAAATTGGGAATTTTGATTGTCCTAAGCTAGAAGATCCTGCTGAACTTGGTAGAATGGATCGGTTTGTTAAGACCACCATGCGTAGCTTCATGGAGAAGTTCTGGTCCAAGTTTGGCCGGTCAGAGACCGTTGCCATGGCTAATGTTACTCGTGAAACAGTATGTATGGTTAGCTTTTCCTGTCTTATTTTGTTGTAAGAGTTGTGTTGGCGATTTTCTTCTCTTATTTTTTGCCTTTTTTAACAACTGAAGTATGGCAAGCACAGCAGTCATTGCCTGACTTCTTCTGGCGGCACATCTGTACGCACCTGGGGATCTGCCGACGCTGGTGCCTCTGCTACTCAAGTTCTTCCTGCAAGTGCTGGGACTGATGCCATGATGGAGCAAGTGGTAGCATCTCCGGGGGCTCGGACGGGGCTTCAGAACTTGACCGCTGAAGAGGAGGTGTAAAAATTCATCTTGATTTGTGGTTGTGTATATTTTGTCTTTTGCTGACCTAGTGCCGGCGCGCACGTGTAAGGAACAATTTAAGTTACTCTTGGTTTTGTAAATTATTAATGGCCAAATCATCCTGCGCAGGTCTGCAGTTTGGGGCCTGTGCAGGAGGTCAAGCCTATTACCTTTATGCGCGATGATGTTTACGTTAGCGGCGAGCTGTGGGATTATTGGAAGTCAGCGTTTCCTAGACACACGATGGATGACATGTTTGATTTTGTTCTCAGCGACTTAGATGATAAGCGCTCTAGCTTTACTCGTTCTCTTGCATGGCGTGGTCCAACTGGACCTTTGTAATTATTCTTGCTTGCGCGTAGGTTGAGTGTTGCGATGGAACTATCATTTGTGAGCTTGTTTATTTCGACCTCCGCTATGCTGGGGAGGTCTGTTTGAATTAGTCGGAGGCCTTCGTGCCAGATTGCAATTGTGGCCTCTGGAAGTGATTTCTGCTTTCCTCCTCAGAGGTTGTAACCACTTTGAAGCACATTTATATATTAACAATTTTACTTTATTGTTAACATAAGGTGGGTATTACAACCGTTATTTCTCTTTGACCAGTGCTGGTGTCGATTTTGTTGTGTATTACCTTTTTATTGCTGTGTTCGACTTTGTGGTATTTGGCTATGCCTCCGCGCGTCCTGACGCTTGATCTGCGGAGGTGAGCTGCGGTTGATCTTAGCGGAGATGGGGGACGTTACGAGTTCTTACGCGGTATCCCCCCTTGTCTTCGTTCAGGCAATGATCCTGATTGGCTTGCGCTATCGGCTAACTTCTTTGGCATTATCCCGGAAACCCTCATTGTCTCCGGGATGTTTCTTTTGCCAACCTCCTTACGAATTCTTGCATGGTATCTTATTATTTTGTTCGTCCGTATGCGCACATCTGCCTCCATCTCCCTTAATCGGATTTTGGCTACGTGGAGTTGCTTGTGGTTGGCCCTTTCCTAATGCTTAGGCGTGCAGACCTTGAGCTCTACCTCTTTTATAGTACCCCTTGTGTACTTTGCGTATCTTTGCTATTTATTATTTTTGATTTTGTCCATTGCTTGCTGAGGCAAGATAACATAGGTACTAATCTTGTGCTTGTTTCCTTTAATGATAGGTAGCTGTAGCTGGTTTAATGATGCTTGGGAGGTCTATATAAAAAGATCTATTCCCCTTGGTCATTTAGGCTGCTTTGTTATGTATATTATACTAATGGTGCTCCCTAGGAGCTGTCTTGCGTTGGTACTGTGTAAGGACTCGTAATGGAATGGCCACTTCAGTGAACCTGTTGCCAACGGTTAAAGATGGTGATGCTTCTCTTTGTCAACAATACTCTACCTATATTGCCTTTGTATCATCAGAGATGGTGGCCGGCTGTGATCTTATTTAGTGTGGTTGATGTAAGGATTTTGGATGCGGTGGTTGCTTGCCAATGAAAGGTACAAAGGGGTGTGCTGACAGATGATTGTGGAGTTTGTCATGTATAAGCTGGCGTTGGAGGTTCACCTCCTTCTCTTCGTACTGAGCGTCTGTTGGACTTGATTCAACTGGCTGGGTTTCCGGAGGCACAGGGTGGTATGCAGCCGGGAGGCGATAGGGGGTATTCCGTGACTGATCAGGGCTTGCCTCCGTTAGCGCCTGCTTTTTAGGGAGCCTTAGTTTGCTTACCTTCAGATGTACTTTCGGAGGCTGCACTCTTTGCTCTTTTGTAGGCTGAAGTGTTGGCAACCTTGGGCCACTTCCATGTCTTGTGGTAGCAGGTTAACTAGGTGAAGTGGCTGGATATCTTGACCCGGAGGTTGCATTCTGGTCTAGTAGTTAAATACGTGCGCTTTGCACATTGTTCCTGTTATGAGCAAGGCGCAATGAGCCTTATCTGTTGTAAGCATAATAAATGATCTTGCTTTACGTATTGCCTTCGTTTTGGAATAATAAATGATCTTATCGGTTCCTGAACTTAATTTTTTGTAATTATATTGCCTTCGTTTTGGAAGGTGTATGATGCGGAGGTTGCTTGACTTCGTGAACTCATACCTATGTGTGTATTACCTCCGCTTGTTTTAATATTGTATTTCGGAGGTCACTGCTGGTGAGTGTGATGTTGCTCGCTTTTTGCGCTATCGGTGCCTGAGTTGGTTCATAGGTCTTTCCCCGATTCGCTTCGCAGCTTGTGGTCACGATTGCCTGCCTCGATGCCTAATATGTTAGGGATTTTTCGAGGGCTTTTGGCATTTCGCGGAGGTTGCTTCATGCATTCTCATTTTTCTTAATGGTGGCATGAAGTGACCTTGTAAATCATGAATAGTTGTCGAATATTGCAGCCGCTGTGCTGGCTGCTTTCAATTGTTCTGGGTATTGTTTTTCAGGGTCCTCTTTATATGTTCAGAGGTTAATTTTATGCGGTCTTGCCTCATTAAAAACCTCACCTCCGATTTGGAGCCCCTTTTGTGAGGAAAAGAGTGCAAGCCGTTTTTGCAGAAAAAGTAAATTGCAGGAATTTAAATCTATGGACCTCCGCTTATAATACTACGGAGTCCTTACATTCTATGTGTAGTATTTCCTGAGGCTATCAGTGTTCCAGGAGTGAGTTAACGTTCTTCCTTCTGCATCTTGTAGATAGAATAACCCTTTCCTTCCGTCTCGCTTGGCTATGAACGGTCCTTCCCATTTTGGCTGTAGTTTTCCTATGTTTTGAGCATTTGGCCTCCGCCTCATTACCCAGTCGCCATTTTTAATGTTTTTAGTGACCACTTTTTCATCCTTCCATTTTCTGGTTTGGTCTTGGTATTTCTCAATGTTGACGATTGCCTCTAGCCTGTATGCTTCGGTCATCTCTTTGGTGTATTCTTCATCTTTTGTGATGTTCTATTTTATTACGCGGAGGCTCTGGTATTTGATCTCCTCTAGCATCATTGCTTCTTCTCCATGTAGTAGCTTGAATGGAGTGAACCCAGTGGCTCTTGATACGTTTGTGTTGTGAGACCATACCACCTTCGGCAGCTCTTCTACCCATTTGTCCTTTTTGTGATCCAACTATTTCTTAGAGATTGCTGAGAATATGATTCTATTTGACCTTTCCACTGCTCCGTTACTTTCTAGGTGATAGACTGATGCGAAGGCTATTTGTGTGCCGATGCTCTTGCAGAATTCTTTGAACTTGTCTGAATCGAATTGTTTTCCATTGTCGACTGTGAGTGTCCTTGGAACCCCGAATCTGCAAATTATGTTTTGCCAGAAGAATTTTTTGACTGTTTCGGAGGTGATTGTTGCAAGCGGTTTGGCTTTTATCCATCTTGTGAAGTATTCTACTGCCACTACTGCATATTTGCTTCCACCCTGAGCTGGGGGTAATGGGCCTACGAGATCCATTCCCCATCGCTGAAGCGGCGAGACCTGAGGTATTAGCTGTGATTGTCCTCCCGAAGATGCTTGGTGTGGTACAAAACTCTGGTATGCTTTGCAAGTTGTTACTATGTGCAATGCATCCTTGATATGGGTTGGCAAGTAAAATCCTTGCCTGATTACCTTTGCTAAGAGTGCTCTGGGGCCAATGTGCCATCCACACATTTCTGAGTGAATATCCTGTAAGGGGTCTTTGCCTTCTGACTCAGTGATGAACTTAAGCAATGGTTGGACTATGCCTTTCTTGTATAGAACTCTGTCTATTATTGTGTAATTCCTTGCCCGTACGGCCAATCTTGCTGCACTTGTTTCATCTGATGTCACATGGACTCCATTGATATGATCAATTATTGCTTTCCTCCAATCCTCCGTGTTTACTAGGAGTACCTCCGCAAATGCCTTAGATGTTTTTGCAGTAGCTGGCGATGTCAATTCTTGGAAGAAGGTTTCTTTGGGTACCTCCGTTTGATTTGCCGCTGCTTTGGCTAACTCATCTGCCTCCGTGTTGTCCCCCCTTGGGATGTGCTTTAGGGTAAAACCCTGAAATCTTTTTTCCAGACACCTGATTATTTCTAGGTATGCGGCTAACTCTGGGTTTCTGGCAACATAGTCTTTCTCTACTTGTCCTGTTACTATCTGCGAATCGGTTCTGACCATGATGTATTTTACACCAAGTGCCTTGGCCTTGCTGAGCCCCAGGATTACTCCTTTATAGTAAGCTACGTTGTTGGTTGCTTTGAAGCATAGTCTTACTGCGTATTTTATTTTGATGCTCGATGGTGATATTAGCACTGCGGAGGCTCCTGCACCTTGTATGCCCCATGCGCCATCTGTGTATAGTATCCATATTGAAGCCTCCGCTTTGTCTTCTGCGTGCTGCGGAGATGTCCATTCCGCCAAAAAGTCTGCGAGTGCTTGTGACTTGACTGCTGTTCTTGAGATGAACTTGATGCTAAACTGAGATATTTTTGTTGCCCATTTACCGATTCTCCCTGATGCCTCTTTGTTGACTAGGATGTCGGCGAGCGATTGTGCTGTTGGGACCAAGATCTTATGTTCTTGAAAATAGTGTTTAAGCTTCCTTGATGATATGACTACTGCCTATGCTATTTTTTCGACCTCCGAATAGTTCAATTTTGCCCCCTGCAGCACTTCTGATACATAGTATACTGGGTACTGTACGCTTTTGTTGTCAACTTCCTTTTCTTGCACTAGCACTGCGCCGATTGCTCCTGTGGAGGCTGCAACATATAGTAACAAGGTTGCCTCCGCATCTGGCGCTATGACCATAAGATCCTTTGTCGCGTAGTTTTTGAGCTGCTGGAATGCCTCCGACTGCTCTTTGCCCCATTCAAATTTGTCCAAGACCTTGAGTGTTCTGAAAAATGGTAGACTTCGTTCTGCTGATTTTGGGATGAATCTGTTGAGTGCTGCTATTCTGCCTGTCAGTCGCTGTACTTTCTTCTTATTTTTTGGTTCTCTCATTGTTAACACTGCTTTTATTTTATCTGGGTTTGCTCCTAGCCCTTCTGGACCAACAATATAACCGAGCATTTTTCCCTTGCTTACTCCAAAGATACATTTTTCTGGGTTCAGCTTTAACCCTGCTTCTCTGAGATTGGCGAATGTTTCCCTGAGGTCGTCCAAGTGATCTCCGGTTTGTTTGCTGACCACTGCTAAGTCATCGACATAGGCTATAATGTTCCTCCGAAGTTGAGCTCGCAATACAATCTAAATCATTCTTGAGAATGTTGATCCTGCGCTTTTGAGACCTTCTGGCATCCTAACAAAACAATAGGTGCCAAAGGGGGTCATGAAGCTTGTTTTCTCTTCATCCTCCTTTCTTAGCCATATCTGGTGGTATCCTAAGAAACAATCTAACAGAGAGAAGCGCTTGCATCCTACTGCCTTGTCGACTGATGCCTTGCCTTCTTCTTCTTCTTCAAAGATAGGAGCTTTGCCCTTGGAGGAGGTGGCCTTGAACGCCACGGTTTGCTTCTTCTTTTCTTCCTCCTTCTTTTCCTTCTCATCAACTTGCTTGTCATATTTGTCATAGGTCAAAACCTCTCTAAGAAAATCATTTGGCTTCATTGTATCAAGCCCATCTCTTTGTAGCATCATGATCAACATATTATGGGGGCAAGCTCATCAGGAATTTAACACAAAAATCTTGGTCTTGTGTCTTATACCCTAAACTCTTGAGATCATTCACAATCACTTGTAGACGATGAAACATCTCCAAAATAGTTTCATCATCCTTCTTCTTGAAGTTCTCAAACTCACCCTTGAGGCCATAGAGCTTGGCACTCTTCACAACCTTAGTGCCCTCATAGGTCTTACTTAACCTTGTCCAAACCTCATGTGCGGTTTCTAAGTCCTTGATGCCCTCGAATATCTTAGTGTCAATGCCATTGTATATTGTGTTGAGAGCCATTCTATTGCATGTTCTATTTGCTCTATCTTCATCAGTGAGATTGTTAGGGTTGATAATAGCATAGTCATTCTCGGTGACCTCCAACACTCTCTCATGAATTGAGCCAAGGTGCATACTCATCTTTCTCTTCCAATGATCAAAAGAACTAATACCATCAAAGAAAGGTGGTTTGCTCCCCACATGATTGAACATAATTTGAGCCATCTTTTCAACACCGAAGGATGTTAAGCCTTGTAAATACGGTGACCACGGCTCCGATACCACGTGTAAGGTCCTAGATGGTTAGAGGGGGTGAATAGCCTATTAAAAATTCTATAAACCACTAGACAAAACTTGATTAGTATAATAAAAGGCGTAAACGCGGTTTTGCCTAGCCTAGATTATAAGCAAGCCTCCTAATGACAATTCTAATATATATTATGATCTCTATGTCACACAAAGACTATGTCACTACTTTCTAATCTATTGAGCTATCAAGATAACTAATTCTACATAAGCTACAAAATATATATATAAATAAGAAAGTAAATACAAGAGGTAGGATGGCAATTTCAATACCGACGGTGAAGTGAAGATGTTGCCAATCACCAAGATGATATTCAATCAATCACAATGACAACAATATAAATATCAATGAAGAACCAATCACCGGGAGACAAGAGGATGACACAATTATTTTTGTTCACCCGGTGTTCACTTGTGCACCGACGAGCTACGTCACCGGTTGTGTCGACCAGTACCTAGATGGTTCTTTGGTGTGCTCGTAAGCCACTTGCCTCGTAAGGCAATCCCTCGCAAGGGAACCGCAAGATACCACTCTCAAGCGTGGTAACTCAATGACACACGCATTCCACTAGAGTAGCTTTTGGCACTCCACCGAGGAAAGCTCAAGAACATCTTACAAATCAATCACCAGAGGTGGGCAAGAACAATCACCAACTCTTCCCAACGCCTCCACAACCTCCAAGGCGGCTAGGTGGCGTGCACCCACCAAGAGTAATAAGAAATCCACCGGCAAATCAACCCACAAGTGCCACTAGATGATCTCCAATCATGCAATGCACTAGGTTCACTCAATCTCACTTTGAATCAAGCAAGCAAGCAAGAGATATGAGTGGGAGGGAGTTTATCCACTCAAAGGATGCTCAAGAATGAAAGAATGGGCGAGATCCTCTCCCAACGGCCGTCCAAAACGCATATATAGTCGCTCCAGATTGGCCTACTAGAACTTCTGGTTAAGCCCCCCTGGAACTTTCGGTTAGTACAGATCTAGCCATTGTACGCGCTAGATCTAGCCGTTGTGCGCGAAGTCAACCCAGATCTGGCCTACCGGAACTTCCGGTCACCTGACCGGAACTTCCGGTCATCCATCGGAACTTCCACCGGAAGTTGGTGGAACTTTTGGTCAGTACGAGATCTGACCGTTGTGCTGTAAACTGGGCCGATCGGAACTTTCGGTCAGAGTACCGAAACTTTCGGTCCTTTATCGGAACTTCCGGTGACCACCGAAACTTCCACCGGAACTTCCGGTCGTGAACCGGAAGTAAATCGGGGCGCGCGGTTGCTCGCGAAATGTCAACTACCGGAACTTCCGGTCCTTTATCAGAACTTTCGGTGACCATCGGAACTTCCACTGGAACTTCCAGTCATGAACTGGAAGTAAATTGGGGTGCGCGGTTGCTCGGGCTGGGCTGACCGGAACTTCCGGTCCAGGCCCACCGGAACTTCCGCTGGTCCAGCACCACCCCACACTAAAACGGACATATCTCTTAGCCCCGAACTCCGTTTTCGATGATCTTGGACTCTATGGAAATCTTGTTCAAAGGACTACACAACCACCATATCCTCTTTATCCCAATCATTAGGGATCAAAGCATTTTCCAAACCTAAGAACCATCACCTTCTCTTTTTCAGCACAAGAGTTCTTTAAAACTTCTTCTCCTTTGCAAATGTGCCAACACCACCAAGTGACATCTCCATGTGCATGTGTGTTAGCATTTTTCAAAGAATTTTCAAAGGATTTTCATCACACACTAGATTCTAAGTGCAATCACGTGAAAGGATGGACTTAGTGGCACTCATGAACCAAAATACCGAAGATCTCCCCTCTTCATAGTTCAGCTATCGATCCTAAACCACCCACACCCTCTATGGTGTCTTGAGTGCAAAACAAAATGGCCCTATAGGTTATACCTTTGCCTTGAGCCCATTTTATCGTTTCATCAACCGCCAAGCCTTTACATGATATGTGACACTCCATGTCATCATGTAACCGTCTTGGTCCATCGATCTTGATCTTACTTGCTCTTCACCGTTGGTCGGTCCATCAGCGCTAAGTCTTGCCCAAGCTTCACCATCACATGGTCCTTCGCTTCGAAGCCTCAACTTGCCCTTCACACTTTCAACCGGTCTATCGAGCCAAGCCCATCTTGATCTTCACCATGCTTAGATTACATAATTTCGTGTCATGCCTCAACATTGAGCTCCACTTGGCATGGACTATCTTTCTCTAAATCATCCACTTAGAAACAAGGTTAGTCCTTAGGTTTCATCAATTATCCAAAACCAAACCGAGGACTTTCACCTTTGTCTTTTCCGTGAAAGAGACAATATGGCTTTTTTGGTTTTTGGTTATTGTTCCAGTTCTTGGATTTATTGTTTCTGGGATAGCCTTGCCCACCTTGATTTCTCTGTTCTTGGTTGTCCTCTTCTTTCTTGTTAGCATTATGCTAAGGCTGGCTGCTCTGCACATTGAAGACTTACTTCTGCTGGTTTTGGTATTGTTGCCTTTGTTGGTTTCTGCTTTCTCTTCTATTGCCATTTCCCGGGAACTGCTTGCTTTGGTTGTCTGCTTCTTCTATTCTTTTGCGGAGATCATTGTTAAATCTACAGTATTTCTTGAATTCTTCGTGCAGTTGAGCCATTGTGGTCGGTTTTTTCCTTGCTAGGTGACTAGCAAATGGGCCGATCCTGAGTCCTTTGATTGCTGCTTCTATGGCCACTCCATTTGGGACATCCGGTGCTTTTGCCCGAAGGCGCAGGAATCTCTGATAGTAATCCCTAAGGGGCTCTCCTTTGAGGTGCTTGTTGCTGAATAAGTCTGATGATGTTAGTGACTCACTTGTGTAGCCTTTGAAGTTTACCAATATCTGGTCTCGTAGATTCTTCCACGAGTATACTGTGCTTGGTTTTAACATTGAGTACCATGCCAGTGCGTCTCCTTCTGCTGCGATTACAAATAATTTGGCCATGACGTGGTCATTGCCACCTGCGGAGGCTACAGCTGCTTCAAAACTCATTATGAATTATCTTGGGTCTGAATTGCCATTGAATCTTGGCAGGGATACTGGCTTGTAACTCGGAGGCCATGGTGAACTTTGCAGGCCTTTGAACAGTGGTGACTTTGGGTCAAAAATCCTCGGGGGTGCGGGTAGGATTGGTATTGTAGTGTGTGTAGACTGTATGTTTGCAGCGTGGTGACGGTTTGCTGCGATCGGTTGAGCGACGTCTGTGAGGCTTCCTGTTGGAGGTTGCATACTCTGGATCTCCGCTTGCAAGATGGCCATTTGCTGCCTTATTTCTTCTGCTTGCCATGACGATTGTGTTACCCTTTGGGTTGCGGCTTGCTCTTTCCTCAGCCTGTCTCTTTCAGCTTCCATGCGTTGCATCTCGGCTCTCAGCCTAGACAACTCATCTTCTTGGTTTTGGACTGGCTGGAATTGTTCTATGGGATCCCCCTCTTGCACGGTGTTGTTGTTCTCATCGTTACCTCCGTCTCTCGGCGCGGATGCATAGGTGCTTCGAGTGTTTCTTCTTGGCCTCCCGCGAGTCGAGGGTTCAGGGGCCTCCGCCTCAACGGCGGTACGCCTCCTCGCGGAGGCCTTTCTTCTGGGTGGCATCTACGGGCGTTACCTTCGGCCAGATATAAACGGTGGGCGCCAACTATTGAAACACGGTTTTAGCAGGTTTGGGATACGAAGAACAGGTGTGACCAAGATAACTCTCCGTCGATAAATCAATGAGGAAGTACAAAGTGGGCCCTAGGGCAAGTTACTCACTGTAACTACTACTGGACAACCGCCCTAATTACATAGGGGGCATGGCCTTTTATAGTGGCTCCCCAGCTCAAGACTAAAAGTACAAGCGTGCCCCCAATGGGAGTTTTGAAACCCTAGACACTGACCCTATTATATGTGGGCCTCCTAGGGGTAGGCTGGTCCACCATTTCTTGGCCAGGGCCGCGGGCCGTGGCCCATCACTACCTGCGAGAGGCCCATTAAGCCCACTACTTGTTCACAAGCCCCCAGCTTGGCCTGGTGCGCCGTCCTGATGAAGGCAGTCTCGGGTTGCCGCCTCCTCCGCGCAGAGCCTCCGAGGGAGTCGAGGTTCCGTCGATCAGCCTCCGCTTGAGCGACGGTCATCGCCACCGGACCTCCGTCGTCGATTGACTCCATGGCCTCCGCGGAGGCTTCCCAGAAGTGATTTAACCTCCGGGGGCTTCTCTTTGGAACCTGCGGACATGAACAAGATAGATACACTGGAACTGTCAATCACATAAAAGTCGGAGGTAACAAGCCCCTTCGGTCCCAGGGCGCACCCCAACAATAGATGTCCCATATCTCATATGGCAGTCTGCGATAGGAGATAGCGCCTCTCGCGTATGTAAGATTGCAACTCTAATTCCTTGCTTATTAATATAACGCCGGCCTGCCAGATCTTTCAAAACAAAAGGAAGAAGCCAGGTGGGTTCTACCAAAGGTTGCAATCGCTTTTTGTAGGGATCAAAATGAGTAGTAGTTTGTTACCAATCACAGGCTATATTTCATTTACTTGAATATAATAAATCATGTTGTACTTGGTGCCGACTGAGTTGATTTGGCTTGAACACCTGAGCAGTCACTTTTCTCTCCTCTTCTCTTTGTGAAATACATGCTGATGGACGTACATTTGTGAAAAAATACCAAGTTTTTATTACGGTGCACATCAGGCCATTTCATTTTCCCATTAAATGTAAAGCTATTCCATTGTTGCACATCATTGTATTCTATCGCATATAATCTAGTGTGGCACTAAATACACATGACGGATCGTCAAGGTAAATTGCAAGAGCTGGAATGCTGGACATGTCCAAGAATGTTGCTTTCATGTCCTGCGAAAAAGCCCTGAAAACCGTGGCAACCTATGCTTTCATGAGGGGCCAGCCACACAGAAAAGGCAGGATGAGGCTATACATATGGGAGCCAACCTACCACAATCTGCAAAGACCAACTCTTGAAACTTCAACCTAATGACGAGCCAAATTAGGTTTTGGGCGGTCATTATAGCCAGCCAAGGTTACCGAAAAGAGGTGTTTAATAATAGGGAGGAAGAGATTTATATATAACTATAGCAGGCAATGGCAGCATGACGGCCGGTCTATATATGCAAATGCAAGCAAAACAAGAAGATACATATCACCGCTAGCTCCGATTCACCCCTCAATCTTAGGAGGAGACAAGCCCTTTTTGTTAAATCGTCGGCGTCAGATCAGATCAGATCAGCGTGGAAAACAGACGACAGGGGGTAGAGACCAGAGATAGAGAGGATACTTGCAAAGGTGGTGAACGTGGGGTTCATTCATGTGTTACTATTGCCTCTGAGAGCGAGAGCTCATGGCGGCCAGCGCTTTGGAGGCGCCGGCATTACTGTCACTGTGCTTTTAATAAGTGTGGATTGACACGGCCAGCCAGCGATTAGCTAGAGCACGCATCGTCTGATTAGACATGACGTCTCCATGGCTTGGAAAGGAGACCATCCAGGTATAATTATTGGGGGGCTATAGCACCAACATGTCTATGTTGACTATCTATGAGGTTAACATGAACATGATTGTTTAAGGTTTTCGTTTCCAGGCTTCCAGCCAATCGGCTTCCTGCATGTGTTGTTTGATGAAGCTTGCTATGATTGTTCTCCGCTTCTCTGTTAATATAAGCCGGCCCTAGCTAGGTTCGTGATTCTTCTTGTTGTTTGAGAGCCATATCAAAGGTTCCAAAAGGGCATCTTTTATACTTATTTTGGACGAGTTTTGAGGATCTGTGTGGCTCTGCCATCAACCAAGGATCGGATTGGATCGGAGTAGCACTAGTTTAGTGCGTGGTTGCACGAGTTAGCTAAGCTGTAGCAGCTGTGTGCAGGTGTACATACATAGATTAATCAGGCCGCTTTGCCACTTCACTTTTAATTAGCTCCATGATTCATGCCAATTCACTCTCTCATACATATACAAATGAAATAGTGTAAAAAGATGCAGCAGGCAGCTTGGTGCTTCTTTCCTCGATCAAGAGAGAATCTATAGGAACAGGGGAGGAGAAGACTAGTAGTAGCTGTATGTGCTTTTGCTTTGCTGACCTAATTCCTCACGCCCGGATACTGGTTCAGCGGCAGCACAACACAAATGCGTGCCTGCATCTGCTCCACCATCCCCGTGCTTATCTGCCTGCAGTGACATGGCTTTAACTACTGATTAGTGCTAACCACTGCATACTTTAACAAATACAGGCTTTAATTTCAGTGTCTTTGACGACGAATAATATAAGCTCACCTCTGGACTCTGAACCCTTAGCTTGCTTGAGATCGAAAAAAGATTATACGAAGGTTAACTACTTAACTGAGAGGAATTAATGGAGGATAGTTCTATGAATGACGTGGAAAATGCGGTGTCAGTCGGTAGTACTTGCTTAGACTGCACGGCGCGAGCGAAATAATCTGTCAAGATGGGATGAGAGGAACTGTCGTAATTGAAATTGGAAAGACAATGATATATACGCAACAAAAAATAAATGGTCGAGGGCGGATTTGGATAACTTGGAAAGGAAAAAAAAAAAAAACAGCTGACGATCCATCGTTGTTGCTGTCAGGATCATTCATAACTGGCTGATGAAGGATAGTACAAAGCTGCCGTCTCACGTAGTACAGATGCAGATACGTACAGAGACCCGCTTGATGAAGCTGGAAAGCGTTGAACACAAACTAGTAATCTATTCTTCCAGGTAATTGTTCATACGCATGAAACCCAATCATGATAAGGACTAGCTTCCAGATACAAGTAACTAACCTGAAGACTCTACAATTTTTTTCTCTGTAGAGTATATGTATAATCTGAAGCTAAGGTGATGACTTCTGACCAGGCCAGTCCTTACGATCGATGTGCTAGCTGATACTGCCACCACAACCTCTCCCTCTCTGATCGGTTCCAACTCAAAATATCACTGTAAAAACACAGGGGTATGCCGTATGCGATCTCCAGACAACTACAGCTCATGTAAAAAGTTCTGTCAAAAAAACAAACAGTTCATGTAAAAACACAGCTCCAATTCTATATACAGTGTAAAGCCATATGTTGGGTCTAACTTTCTACGCCTGCATACCATTCATCTGATAGGTTCAAAGCATGATGATGCTCTCATATCTAACAGAACAGCTAAACAAATGGAAGACGATGTCAGTCTGAGCATGGAACTGAACCTGCCCCGAATACTTTGGAAGGGTAAATTCCGACAGCAACGGATGAAGCTGCTGCAGTACTATTCCGTTGTACGTATCCGTGGCTACATATATAGGCCCATATCATGGCTACTCTAGGATAACAATCTTAATTATTGCGACGTCGAGACAGCTAGCGGGGTTAAACCTTAAACATGCGATTAAAATGGCTAACAACAGGAGACCAAACTTGATCTGCAACACCTACTGCCCCTGGAACTGCAAGAAAATAACTCTTTCCTCGATCGATCTCATTCGTCCGCCCCCCCCCCCCCCCCCCCCCCCCCCCCCACCCCGGTTACTTTGGCTGCACCCTTTGTGAATTGTGACACACTGACATGAGCACACTGTGCTCCACATTTCGGTGACGTGGATGTGTGCGCACGCATCTGATGGCGAGAGGACGCGAGAGCGAGCACGCCGCAAGGGGCAGGAATGGTAGCAGACGCAGACGCGCACATAGACGCACCCGCCGGGGGCGCACCGCCACCGCCATGGTGTCACGTCCATCTAAAATAACACAGCGGACGCATCAGGGAGATCGTGACGACCATGATTGGACGAGTGATAACTGATAACGCGCTCGCTCGATCAGGGGCTGATCCTGTTCATGCACTGAAGAACAGGCTTTGTTCCGTGACGAGGAACGTAACAGAGATTGTTGGGGCCATCCATCAGTGTGACTGTGTGATGACTTGGATTATTGGCGAGCACGAACAGGACGATGTCTGAAAGAACGAGCGAGCAACGTAGCTACTTCCATGGTTAGGTCAATGCGGAGCTGTTGATGGAAACGAAGCAAGCACCCTCGATGCTTCAAGAACGCCATGGAAAAAGAAAACGGATGATTCAGGAACAGAGCCGGGCTTTGCTGATGGCAGAAAGGAGTTGTGAAACTGTTGCCGTACAGTATATGTGATCGTATTGGTTAGGTGTTTCTTCAGCAGATTCAGGTAGGTGCCAGTAGAGCCTCACAAACCAGCTGGAGAAAAAAAAAAATCCATACAAGCACACGATTAATGTATCCAAGCCCAGTCCATGACTCCATGTGCGTGGTGGTTTCGTTCTCCTTAATAGGAGAGGGACGAGATGGAAACTGTGATTACAAATGCCTCTACTGCAGGCTTTTATTCTCTGTAAAGAAAAAGAAAGGGAAACATATAAAGGAGCATCCCTTGATACCGGCATATCAGCCAGCAGTTCAGCACTGCTCCAATTTTCAGAAAAAGAAAAAAAAAAGAGAGAATGATGAAAGTTATTACTACTACTAGTGCAGTGGGCAGAGATGAATGATTTCACAGTCACAGCTTTGTTCCCCTGACATTTGCACGTTCCAGGATTGGGGACAAACAAAGCACACAGTGATGTGCTTATACGAACTACTCTTCAGATCCAAGCAATGTATGGAAACCATCTATCAGTTGCTCAAAACAAAAAGATGGCTTAAACAACACAAGGAGCTGTTAAATTCGGAGTTGTCAACACACATGGACATGGGAGGTTCGCATTGCATTCAAATGGACGCCTGACTGATCTAAGCAGATGCAGTACACACCGAGCAAACCAACTAACCCTCCCCAGATAAGTTAAACAACAAGTAGAGAGTGTAGAATCACAACAGCAACTGCTTCTAGCTGCTGTAGGTGCAGTGCATTTCCGGACCAAGCAATATAATGCAACACTGTTGGAGCAGCTTGTCGTCTGTGAACTAACCTGGATTCAGACCGGTGACGCCAAAAGAGCGCATTGTTAATCCAGAAATGACCAGACGCTTTTTGTACGAAACTGGATTAGGTTCCAGACAGACTCGCAAAGATTAAGGCTTTACAAATCACCAGTTGAGTAGCAACAAACGGGAGAAGCCAAGCGCGTTTCTGATTGGAATTTGACACAGCTCTGACATCAGAGTTGAGCTGTTAAATTTTGACCGCGTAATCAGAGGCATCACAAGGTCATGATGTCTCGAAAGCAACCCCTGCCTCGCCTGCCAGCAGGTAAAGCGAATACAGTCGGATCGGTGCTGCATCCAGCGCCCTGTCCACGTCGGCCGTAGCATATATAATTGATGAATATATATAAAAGCTAGGCTTAGTCACAGACTGAAATGCTAAAATGGATCGATCTCAGCTCCCGGTTCTGTCAGCAGGACTCATCAGGACCATGTGTCATCTGTCTGCTTGTGGCGACTCTTATGTGTTTTCCATGCTGAACAAGGGCAGCTACCCGTGCATAGAGTATAGACCCTGGACCTAACATAGCACCTACTTCTTGCATCCGAATTCCTACCACTGTACCACAAATATATATCTGTGCTAATTCGCACATACTACTACTAGTATATATAAATGTCCTGTCTGGAAATGTCTTGTCATCGCAATAATCATTACGTCAGTGACAGGCTTAATTGTAGATCTCGCACACGTTGAAATCCTTGCCCAGAACATGCCATTTTTTGAAGTCACAGCACGGAATTGGGTGCCAATTCCTTCTCTGCTTCTTCCTTCCACCCGTAGAAGTAGTGGACAGGACAGAGGTATAAATTCTGAAAGCAACTCAAGATCGATTATTAGGTGCAGAACATATCGGGCCACAGCAGCACAGATGCTCTCGATCTACTGAAGAACAGAACATATGCCTCCTCTTGAGTATATCCAGCACGGCAACACTCAACTAGCATATATATAGGAACAGATACTTTTACAGAAAAGATATTTCCCTTGTGGATGTTCTCTGATGATGAGAAACACTCGCTGCATCTGCATCAGGAATAAGCTAAGATCGAACAGCTAGGTTAGATGTTAACAGCGCACGGCGCATGCATTGCAATGCAACAAGCGAGATGGATACATCCAAGACGACAAGAGACGATAGAAAAGACGTCGTTTCCGACAACGGTGACTGTGCACAAGGCACTTTGCAGTTCCCGGACAGCAACCTTATTTGGTATTTTTAGCCGTACTCCATAGACGGCCGGGGCCGGTTGGGCCGGTTGAGTATCCGGCGAGTCTACCGCTGGTCAACGGCCGGCAGCTGCGACTGCGAGCCATCAACGACGACGAGCCCGGCAGGCACCGCCATGGTGTCACGTCGGCGTAAAATAATGCCCGATTAGCAAAGCCGGAACTGATTAAAAAGCGGGATGATCGGGTCAACACTGTTGCCGGGTGGGTTAGCGTGCGGGAGAGGGAAAAGCACAATCGCAGACAAGATGGCCTGCCGCTACTAATCTGGCCATTAGCGGAGCAAGACCTGCTAGCCTAATCGCTGTGTCCTTATCTGTATTATTGTAGGCTTTGGTTCTTTTGCTGCGGAGTGGTGGTGCTTGTTCGGGTGGCGTGTAGCTTAGCTTGCAGGGAGGAGTAAATATGTGAGTCGTGGACAGTTGTGCTTGTGATGCACATTATGCCTTGCTTGAGGGGTTGGAACGTCCTACGAATCATTGAGGTGTTTCAATCATTCTTTAACTTTGAGAGGCAGGAATCAGGGGATTATATTGGAGAAAATATCTATCTGTAGCTTGCTGCATTGGACCTTGATGATGTTTGGTGTGCAGGGTTAGAATATAGGGGGTTTGAAAACTGAAGGTCCACCCTATAAAGAATTAGCTCTTTCTTAGTTTATGGGCAGAACCTACTGCTATTATGGAACTCTTAAACCCTTTTAAAAGCACAAGAATGGCAACAAGTTTCGGTCTTTGAGTACGTAGCATGCACATTTGTCTCACCGCGGGAGATGAAGTAAGAAATAACCCTACTTCAACGCATGGTTTCAGATTAGAGGCATGCAGGTGTTTTTGCACACAAACCATTGGAGGAAAACTGAAACAAGTGACACAAGATGAAAAGATAATCTGGATCACACGAAATTCAAGATAAATCGGTGTAGAGTAGAGAAATAGAAGTGAAGTTTATGATATGCCGCAGATCTCCTAAGTGCTCAAGAAAACAAAAAACCAAAGTAAAACTGCTAGATATGGATAAGTATTGGGGGTGTATAGATAATTGCCTAACACGATAACAGCGATACCGTCGTCTGACCACCGTAAGATAGCTACTGCTCACAGAGTCACACTCACAGATCTAGAAGAAGCTGCTCCCATCAGAGCCTCGTCTTGCAGTAGACCTGTCTGGTTAGTTTTGTGAAAGGGGCATGTCATGGGCAATAATCGAGAAGGGGACAAACAGAGAACAGAGCTGTCGGGATTTTACCATGCGGTTTTACTTTACCATGTGATCTTAAGCATCCGTTTCTGTTCTGCAAAAACAAAATTTTGAGATATTTAAATTTTCATATTACATGATTTACCATGGAATGTACTTTGCTAGCATTATATATTTACTTACTGTACACAGGATTTACCGTGAAATATTTCGCTGGAGCTGCTCAGAGTCCAGCAAAAACAGGTTGGCATCTTGATGAATGGGTGGTGATCACAAGGCGGAGCCCGAGCCCATCTCCGTCGACCATGTAGCCCATCATATGCCGCACGTTGACAGGCCCATTGCGACAAACTTTGTTGGGCCGTAACAGTCTCAGGCTTACTCTGGGCCATGTCTCTCTAACAATTATGAGATGCTACAGTTTTTTTTTCCCCCCCCCCCAAAGGTGAGTAAGAACATCCTCTCAAAAGAAAAGAAAAAAAGGTGTGGAAGAACATTGCAATATACGTCGCGAATTCTAATTTATTGGCTAACCGCGCTCTCTAGGAGGCAGACAACATCTCCGTCCTTCAAGATGCCTAACAGGAAAGCCATGTGATGATGCCAAATGGCAGTCCAGAACGTGCCAACAAGAAAGTCAAGCTACTTGCAAAAACTATGCAACGTCCTTGGTCGATTCTGGCACCGTCATGCAACCGCTTGGGAATCATCGAGCAGATATCCTCGGTATTTTGTTTCTTGTAGCGTCAGGAGGCCAGGAAACACAGAATGTCATGCCTGCTGCTCTTGGCATAATGGCATGCGACCGCTTGGGAATCATCAGCGTTGGATGCAGAACGCCAAAGTACTTCTGCAAATATAATGTATGGAATCATCAGCAGTCGAGTACAGATAAAGTACTTCTGCTGTTAAAAAAAGCAGAACGTCAAAGAAGATTGCCTAAAGCTGTTTTTTTTAGAAACAACTATTCTCTTGTAGTACAATTTGATACCACCTTAGATTCTATTTTTGGTTTTCTGATTTAATAAACTGGTGAAATAAGACAGATGTTTAACAACTGTTTTAAGGGAGATAAAGAAGGGAGGGGAGAGTGATTTTTCTTCTTCAAATTTCAATGGAACACAGGGAATATATAAGTACACCTGTTAAGAAACTGAATGCGTCCAACATCCACAGGGACGGGAATATATGTATGCAAATTGGCCCTGAGGCCTACAGTCTTCAGCTTTTTATTCACAGGACGGTAGGGATTTGTTGATCCTTTGAACGTTTTTTCCACTACGATCATTTCAGTGGGGGAGTGCACGCAACAGCACTGGAAAGTCTTACTGTGAAGTATTGTCGGTAGGACATCAACAAAAGGACTGCAGCTTCCGTTCTTGGTCTTCAGAATTCAGATCTTGTTGGTAGCAAGAATATGATTTATGTTCAACCTTCAAACAGTTCACTAACTCTGCTCTTCAAATCCTCAGCGCTTCCTATCGAAGGCTGGTTCAGAGTTTTCAAATACACCTGGTAGGCTTCAACAACATGCTCCGAGATGCTTTCACGAAGCCTGGACCGGAGAACAGGACAGGGCACCTTCCAGTAGTGCATTTGGGAGTCGCAGGTTTCCTTGAAACTAAGAATTAAAACGCGGCCGTGCGTTTGTGTCGAAGATACCAAAGTTACCAAGGAGACCAGGCCTAAGTCTTTTATGTGGGGGACTTGCTGCAACTGTCAAATGATACGTGGCTTTTTCCCATGTCGAGGACATGTAATCCCTCGTGTACATATCAAATTCATCCCTGCGCTGCTTAAGCCACTCAGCTCCGAGGATCAGCTGTATATCCGAATGCTCGACCTCCTGGATTACAAAATGAGCACTGTTCATCAAGAATATACACCGGAGTCCTTGTTGAGAAGCATATAACCTAGATTTTTCTTCAACAACATTGTTCAGGTCACTAATAAGCCCACGTACTAGCTGACCTGTCAAGCTTACTCCCTCAAACAAGTCGCTGCTTTGACCACAGCCCAAAATGGGATCAAGTGAGCCAGCATGCTTTACCAGCAATCTGATGTATTTCATGACATACCTGGTTATCGGTAAGATGCTTCCGTCCTGCTCTGCTTTCTGCGAGCTATAGTTCTGGATCAACACTTTAAAATCTCGAAGTATTCCCCTTGCAGAATCATCCAGTACTGTGATGATTCTATCTACTTCACTCTTGAAACCTGCAGGGAGCACTCTCCTGAGAGAGGCATCTGAATCAAAAATTGCTTTGCGCATGTATAATATACAAAATAGCTTCTCTGGTGTCTTCCTCGCCACAGTAACATCTGATGCAACATCGAGTAATCGGCTTATAAGTTTTTTCTGCTGCTATTGAGAGCCTGTCAAGTGTGATTCCAGTGCATTCACTGCTGTTGTGGCTAGGTTGCTGCTGCATGGCGTTGAGAACCCTAACAATAAGCTCCAATGCTGCAGGCCAGCTATTGATGGTCTTCCAATAATCCTCCCCAAAATTTTCAGAGTTTGCTCCAAGAACAAAATCGATGCCGCCAACCAATTGACACCCAATAGATATCTCAGAGTTCTTTCTTTGAAATGCCTGGTGCCATCCTTGTGAGCATTCAGTTTCCTCAAGGCATCAATCGACTCATGACCAAGGATAGCAATGAGCCTGCTATCATCAAATATGGTGCCAGCATTCTCAAGAGAAGGGTCATCCAGTTGTGAAGGGTCCAAACTACCAGGTGTGCTCCGTGAATGCCAGAAGACAGAAGATGGTGTGCTACATGAATCCCACAAGAAACGAGACGGGCTGCTGCCACTGCTGCAGGAGAGGGAGAAGCGGCGACTGCTTATGGAAGGTGTCCCTTTCGTTTCAAAAGCAAAGACACTTCCATCCTGCTGACTGCACAATAGAAGGCACCGTGTGAGAAATGTTACATTATTAAGTCATCACACTAACATGCAGCTATTACAAGGCCTTATAGAAATGATTTACTTGAAGTCCACCCATTGATACCTAATAGAAATGAGTCTGCCTTTATGCATAAACAAGATGTTGCAAGTCGGGTCAGTGCCTTTCTGCAAAGCTGCTGCTAGGTTTCTCTTCGATCTGTTTACCCTGTGATGGACATGCAGATGTCTCACTAAATAACCACAGCAAGTAGATAAGGCCTCAGCACCTAGTAAAAACACATACCAACTTTTGCTGATACCAACGATGATCAGAGTTGTGATCTTATGGTCCGCAATGAGTTCCAAAAGCCCCTCTGCCACATTGTCGTTCTCGGTCATCAGTATCTCTGCTGGAACCTAGAAGAACTATAAGCTGTTACTAATCTATCATCCACCAGAGACCAGAGCATGCAATCCAAAAGCAACGATTCTTGATTCACCACTCACCTCTTCTCTAGTACAGATTTCCTTGTAGCCCTTTAAGGCTTCAAGAGCCTGACCCCTCTGCTCTTCTCTGTAGGCCCTCACAATGTCATCTTTAAGTATGCTTGCAGGTGCTGCGCCACCCACTGAAAGAAATTATGACAAACTGATGTGTCATAACAGGAAATATATATGTAACTTCTCTGCTACTTCATATGGAATGAAAGAGGCACGAAACCAGCATATTCATTTCTTACTGGTTGGGGTTGGTATCATCATTGCTGGCCGGTGGATATGGACAAGGACTACTTTCTTCTGCAGCGGAACGAATTGTAGAGCCTGTCAAAGTCTGTGACCATCATCCATCGACACCACCAGGTGCACCTTCTCTTCTTCCCCACTTGCTTCTGCTGCTAAAACCGCCTGCAGCAGCTGCATCATCTTGCGCTCCATAACCGCAACCATATCTGCAGACCAGTTTGTGCTTTCAGCATCTAAATGAACACCGACAGTATGTATATATTAGAGAAGCTGTCATTTTCTCCTTGTTCAACTTCACTACTCCCGATGTTATATTCTAATGATTCCACAGAAGAATGACAGGGATGAAGTCTCTTTCAGGGTAGTATAAGAAAGATAAGGGGAAGGCAACTCCAATGTAAGGCAGGAAACACAACAAAAACAAACAAGGCAGCAAAGACGTTAGATTTTAAAAGGAACCTGTGTTTTTTTATTAAAACTAATAATAAAGATAAGCTCAGCCTTGCCTAGCCCCCAATGCCACACTGGCTGCCGCACACCATCGCACTGGCATGCCTTGATCAAGAACCAGGGTGTGCTCAGCCTGGTCCCTTCTCTGGTCACAGCCATTAACCAACCTTCGCAATCTGACCCATCTGTCCATTGTGGCGGCCACAAACCACTTGATCTGAGGCGGCAAGTTTGCTCTGGCTGCAGCCCAACGTCCAGCTGGAACATAGGCATCCAGCGCCTTAACATCCTGACAATCCGTAGCACCACTCTCTTCATCCCCGTCCATATAGCTTTTGCCTGAGAACAGCTTTTGCCTTTTACTGACCCATAGTCGAGCCATTGATTCAAAATCCCAGCCAATCTCCTGGACCCTGGCAAAGTAACTCTGCAACTGTGTTCCAGATATTTCTGGCCATACAACAATCAAAGAATAAGTGTTCTATTGATTCTTTTTCAGCACAAAAGATACGATCACCATCATCACAAAAATGACCAAACAGCTCCAACATCCAAGAACAAAGGAGTAGTAATAATAACAGGAGTAGAAATGGTTCTCATACGTGTATACAAGTCCTATGATGCTTAACTTTGGCGAGTAGTTTGTATAGCATATTAGCGGTGAAAAGCATAAATACTGTAGATTGGTACTGTTTTTCAAATGGTCAATCTAAATTAGTTTATCCATGCTAGTTGTTGAGACTTGAGAGTTAGGAAGTTTTACTACCCAAATTCTAGAATGCCATACGAAGGGAACGGCTATCTATTTGCATATATAATAGTAACTCCTTGAGCAAATTTCTCGTGTTAAACTGAAGCTACAACAGTAGATCATTTACAGGGACAGATGCAAGGACAAAAAAACAAAGGTACCCTATAAAGGCTCTACTAGTACTGCATTCCCATTTCTTTTCTGATTTTGTGCATAAATGAATGTGTCATTTCACCCTTCAAACAACTCATTGATTTTGCTCTTCCACCAGCTTAAAATCTGCAGCGTTTCCTTTTACAGACTTCTTCACCCTCTCACAAGTGTGCATGGTATGCTCCAGTAAGAGATGCTAGTATCTCTTCACGAAGCTCTTTGCGAAGAACTGGACTGGGTACTTTCCACGACATCTGAGTCTGACAAGTTTCATCAAATGACCAAGAAAAATTCTGCACAGGAGTCGGACTGCCATGCAGGAAACTGAAGACATTTGTCCTAAGCCTTTTACTGGGTGCCGTGCTTTTTGCAGTCTCCAAATTGAATATAACTGGTTCCCATGATGCAGACAGGTAACCCTTCATGTGTTTCTTGAAACGGTCCTGGCATTTTCCAATCCACCTGGATCCCACGAGCTCAAACACTAGACGACCTGCTTGACTTCTTGGAGTATGAAATGTGTGTTGTTTATCAAGAATAAGCACTGCAGTTCTTTAGAAGAAAATGATTCGGCCTGTTTCTCGAGCACTGAATCCAGGTCAGCAACGAGCTCAAACACTAGACGACCTGTTGGGTTTATTACCTCAACTGTCAATAGATCATCAGCGTGACCATGTCCTAGCAAGGTATCAAGTGAACTCTTGTGGATCATCAGTAACCTGATGTACCTCATGAGGTACACAGTGAGTGATGTGATACCTACATCCTGCTCCTGCACTGCTCTCTGTGAGCTGTAATTTTGAACCAAGCTTCGGAGCTCTTTAACTATTTCAGTTGCAGAGTCCTTCAGTTTTGCAAGAAGACCCTCTGCATCTCTGCTGATAGAATCAGTGTGGAATACATTCCAGAGACTAGGGATGGCATCCATGAGTGATGTATACATGTTCAACACAAAGAAGAGCTTTTCTGGTGACTTCCTGACCTCATGGGCACAGACAACAGAAGCAACAGTGAACAGACGACGCAAAGGCTTTTTCGCTGCTTCTAAAAGGTCGTCATGTGTAAATCCATCACATGCTTGACTCTGCATGAGTCGCGTGTGCAATGTGTCGAGAATACTGACAATGTACTCCGGCACTGAAGGCCAACTGATCACGTGTTTCCAGTGTGTTTTCCCCAAATGTTGGTGATCTACACCGAGAACTGAGTCGAAGCCACCAATGAACTCACACCTTGTGAAGACGTCACGGTACTGTGAATGAAATGCTTGGTACAAGTGCCTTGAGCACTCAGCAGAAATCTGCTGGCTGAAATCTGCTGGCTAACCAGTCCACTGAAAATGTCAAGCGCCTCCAGGCCAACTATAGCATTGAACCTTTGGTCACTGAATATGTACTTAGCATTGATGTCCAAAGATGGATCATGTAGCTGCTCTGCATCGAAGGTGTCATTTGTGCTACGGGAGTTGAAGAATAAAGAGGATTTACTGGTGGTGGTGTTGCTGCTGCCTGAAAAGTGGCAACCACCCAAAGACATTTTATTTTTCCTCGCTGTGAAGATTGTGACAGAACCGACCAATTTATTAGAGCACAAGCACATAATTCATCATTAGGACGGCAAACTACATGATTGAGACCTAATAAACCCAGTAGTCATACCGAAATCTCGAAGGATTTTAAACATTTTCAGCACGACCAAGATCGTAATGAGTTTAGCGTTCACCATTCACAACGTACATAGTTCGCACATAGTTTAAAACATCGGAGTTCGAAATAAGTTATTACAAACTAAGTTCAAATTCGAAATAAAGCGAAAGCAGTTTAGTTCAAATCCACACACACACTTCGTTCAAATACAGTGACAGGTTCTTGATCAACATCCAACAAAAGTATTAAGTAGAGAAGAATGACCATGCCCAAGGTCTAGTCATCTTCCAAGGCGGGATAGAAGCAGTGCTGACAATAGCCATAAAACATCTCACCATCTGCAAAAACATGAGAAATAAAACCCTGAGTACAAGAATGTACTCAGCTAGACTTACCCGTCATAAACTAAAAATAAATTGGCTCCAAGGAGTATGTAAGACTGTATACGTAGAATAGCTGACTCATTAGTTGCAGAAAAGCTTGTGTTAAGAAGAATTGATCATAACCTCTAGCATTGTATTTTAATTTGATTAACTTTATCATGCTAAATTAGCACCTGTACTAAACAAGCATGGTAATAATTATTCAACAAGAATAGTAACCAATTTCGGTTGAATATTTTTCAATCTCAACAGCTCAACCATCTCATCTCTTGTTCAAGTTCTTAATACGATGCCGCCGCTCAAGTCAAGTGTTCACTGTCCAGGAACGATGGCGATTATAATCGATTACTAACCAGCTGGCGGGTATTCCGTACACAAACCACACTCACCAGCCACGGTGAGCTACAGATCATCGACATTCAATTCGGAAAAAACGCGGGATCAACAGGTACCATCGTATCCAGGAACCACCCGGTTGCCTTATTCAGGGAGACCCTGACCTCGGACTTACTCTTCGCGTAACCCGTGGTCCCCCATCTTCACCAATACGATGCGTACAGCAGGTCGACTCCCGGCCCAAATCAAAATTAGGCTTCGCGGTCAGAACGACTTATCCTTCCAGCTAAATGTGAGGCATAAATTCAATATGACTTGAGGACGTACAACGGACGGGGTCCTAGTTCGACACAGACGGGATAACCTCACCGAACCTTCAGTTCAGTCTCAACACCAATCCCGCCCGGTCTTGATTTATTATCTCCACATGGTTATCCAAGATAACAATGTATTCAACCATTCTGAGTCACCACCTATAACTCGCGGATGACAGAAAATCACCCGACTTCTATCGATCTAGTTAAAGCAGGGCTAAGCAAATATTCATACCTGAACCTAACAGGATTGAAGTATAAACAGTGGGCAAGGAATATAAGTAATGCAGCAACGGTATAAACCAACGCCTATAACTTAATGCATCAAACAAATAAAGGACTTAAGTTAGATATTTTGCAAACCACAGGGAGAATGCTCCGGGGCTTGTCTTTTAGAAAAGAGCTTGGCTGGTGATCGGGACACTCGGGAAGATCAACCTCGGGATCCTCTTCTGCTGCTATCCCTTGTACCAAGGCTTCCTGCTGGCCTTCCTCTCCTTGTACTCCGGAAACTACCGTTTCGAGCTCTGACGATCCTGTATGATGCATAGTGCGTATGAATACCATGTATACATAGAAATACAATGCTGATGCTGATGGTGGATGAATGCTCAGCTAAGATAAATGATATGATATGATTTTGGAACATGTAAAATAAACACATGTCACCTGCATTCTCTTCTACCGACAATTCTTAAACAAGCCTCGCATTATAATTTACTCGCATGCTATAAGGAATTATAAACAACCATTGTTTTGCATACTACCCTTTACTGAACCAAAACCAAAGACAGATCACACACATCACAAATATCATAAAAAGAATTTTTACACACATGAAATGATAGCTTTAAAGCATTATTACTTATTAAAAGAAATCAGGATAGAACTGCAACATGACTTTAGACTATTCAGAAAATTCTATAAAAATTACAGGAGCTTAAGCATGTCTAATGTAGACTACCATAAAAATTTTAGGTCAAAACAGTAAGTAATTTATCCTACACAAAAATGACAAGGCAGCATAATTCACTGGGCATAAAATACTTTGTATATAGAAAAATATCAAACAACAGATCTCAGAATATTCTTAGCTCTAGATTGACATAAAAACATTCTCCAAAAAGGTTTCATGTACAAATTCCTTATATATTATTTATTATGAATTATTTATCATCTAATGGAAATAGGCACCATAACTAGACAGAGCAAACTTTCCACAGGACATAGCCTCACAATATTTTTCACAGATAGAGCATGGCATAAGAAGACTAACAAACTTAGTCTCACATTTTTCTGAGCAACAGAGAATTACTTATGCATTTTCTAAGATAAAAGCAATTAATAGAGATAAATAAATCTATACAGAAAAGTATCACAAAATCCACATTTCATATTTTTCATGCATAGATCTCCCCAAAAGAAAAATACTGCAAGTTGAACCAACTCATTTGGACTAACAATAAGGAAGTTATGATTTTTCAAAACTTTTACAAAAATCTGGAATTCATTTTCTTTAAAACCGATAAAGAAAACAGTTTTGCACCGGGAACCCTGAACTTTTTGAAAAACAACCGAGCCCTAAAAAGAAACTCGCTGAGTCTGGCTACTTTGCACTTAAGTCCGACAAAGAACACAAATGATGCCCGCGGTCCACGCGACGGGGAATGGTCGTCGGCGTCGGGATTCCTCGCCGACCGCGAGGTCTCCGGCCGGGCTACGGCTACCGAAAGGCTCAGCTCGTCAGCGCGAACGCATTGGTGTACAAGATGCAAGCTATGAGCGAGGTTTTGAGCGGCGGCCACGCGCGACGGCGGACGGCGGCGACGGTCGGCGGTGCGCCGGCCATCTCGGGCCACGGCGGGACGCGAGAACTAGCCTACCAGCTCTAGCAGACCAAGACGACTCGGATAAGCTAGTCAAAGAGATGAAATATCGGCCAAAACGATGACGGCGCTGCACGCCGGCGAGCGGCGGCGCGACCCGCGACGGTGGACGGCCAAAATTCGACGGACTCAAACTATAATCGGTCCCATTAGCTACACCAACCTACGCTACTCGAGCAGGCGGTCACGATGCGCAAGCTAATTAAGGGAGAAAGGGGTTGCTGGCCACGGCGGACAGTGCGGCGGTCGGGCGGCCATGACAGGCGAAAGGGAAACGGTCGATTCGACCTCTACCTTGGGGCTCGAGGGCAGGAATCGTGCGCAGGACATGGCTCGTGTCGAGGCGAAGCTACTGGCAAGCTCTGGGCAAAATGTGTCAAGGTTGTGAGGTGTGGTGGCGGTGCAAGCTCGTGCTCGGGCTCTGGTGAGGGAAAGGAGGGGGCGAGCGAATGTCTGGTGGCGGAGGAGTGAGCGAGGGAGAGAATGACGCGGTCGGGGCACCTCGAAGCGGACGCTCGGGCTCGGACAGGCGGAGCGCGGCGTCGGGCATCGACGAGCGCGTGGCGCGCATGCGAGCAGAGCGGGGCCGAGCGGAGGGCGAGTGGTGAGCGGTGGGGCCAGGCCGAGTGCGGGCGTGTGGCGCGTGCGAGCGGCGCTCGGATGAGGAGGCCACACAGCGGGCAGCGGCGTTGCCCGGTGTACGGACGCCGCGTGGCCAGCGTCGGCCGCGACACCGTCGCGAGGAAGAAGAAGAGAGGGAAGAAGAAGAGACTGGCAGGTGGGTCCCACTGCGCCAAGATTCGTGCAAAACTTGATTTCCTCCATATTTTTCAAAATAATCTGAATTTGAAGAAACTTGTAAAAGATGAAATATTCCTTTTGATGAGTAGAATATTTCACATTTAAACATCAAAGCCTAATTCTGCCTAGAATTTGTATTTCAAAAATGAGGATTTAAAATCCATTTAAAATTAAAAAAAATCATTTTTATAAACTGTTTTTGACATTTTTGACCCACTTCCAAGCCTTTTCGTGAAATGACCCCAAAATAATTTTTGCTTCAAATAATTTTCTCTACAAACTTCATTTAACACTCAACCCTAAACAATCAACCTATCACATAGCTCTAGTTTAAATCAAGGTAAGCACATTTTGATTTTATCATTTCACGTAAATAAATGACTATGCAAATGAGATGATCATGCTCATGATATGCAAGATAATGCATACTTAACACCAGGGTGTTACAAAGATATTAGCACGCTGTTGCCTGCTAAATAACAACTGTGTCAGAGAAATAGTAACAGTTCTTTACAACAAAGCACAACAATTTTTTTTTCCTTCAGTTAGATCTTAAAACAAGAAATAGACCATTGATCTTGTTTCTCTATACATCAAGGAAAGTGGGCTATATGTAATTTATTTATGAAATTTCTGCACATCAAGCTTTCATGTCCTAAATCAAAATGGATCCCTGGTCATGCATCAGAATTAAGTGTATGTTGAAACGAATCTATGTAGTAAAAATATGGGATACTTGCTATTGTGTTTATTTCCTTTTTAGAAGCTCCCTTGAATTATGATCAACATTTGAATTCATTTATTTTTTTACCATAAAAAGGAACTGCAAGAAGCTTATCAAAAGGGAAGCACAACAGCTTCTTTTGTCAACTTTCATAAACACCAACCATTTGATAGTGCTCTAACCTCACAAAAGATACCCTTGATTAGACAATTGTAACTCATACCTGCTTGAGATAAGAATCCCATCATGAAGATATAAAATGTTGCATGAAGGGTCAGCTTCCTTCTCCAAAGCGACTGCTGTCTTGCTCTTCCAGTCATGTCTTTTGTATCAAGGTCCGAAGGTCACAAAAAATAAAGTCAAAGCATCAAACAAAGGGGGTGAGCTCTACAGTAAGTATTAAGTTGCATGCACCGACCAATTCAACCTAAGAGCTTAAGCTGATGGGAAGATGTGGGCAATTCACTTATATTCTAATACTCTCTCTCACGTCGAGACTCCCGCGAGAGATCTTAGCGACGGGCGAGCCTCAGACGTGGAATAGGAACATCGATACCATATTAAGTTGATGCACCGACCAATTCAACCCAAAAGCTTAAGCTGATGGGGAGAGGTGGATACTTCACTTATATTCCACCAGTAAGTAAAGCAAGTTGTAGATGTTTCTCATAGCACTACAAAGTAGCATACCTGCTTTTAGTTCCCATGACGAGTGTGGTAATCTTTCGCTTTTTGACAAGCTCCAAAAGTGCAAGAGCAACATCATGTTTGTCAATTATCAGTATCTTTGCTTGGACCTAAATGACATACCTGATATGAGTATATTTTTTGCACATAAAGAAAACAAAGACTATCAACGACATCCAGGTTCACAATCACCTTAAAATTTTGCAAGCGTTCTCTTAAGGAGGTCTCAATCTTGTTCCTCGCATTTTTATTTAATTGCTAACAAATTCTTCTCTTAACATACTTGCTTTCACTGGAGCTCCCAATACCTAAAATAGACGTACCCAGTGCCGTAGGCTCCTGCACTGCGGGGTATGGGGAAGAAAAAATAGCCAGCAGCCATTCATGTACAAATGTGCAGAGGCTGGGGCTTGAACCCTGGACCTCTTGGTCATAGACGGTAAAGCTCTACCGCTTATTAAAAGGCTATAGAATGTAAGAGGATAAGAATGGTCAGTAAAATTTATGTTAGATTCCAGCCAAGTGACAGTCCCATCCACAAGTAGCATGATTATTTTGTGCATAATCAAAGAATCAAGAACATACACATATGCCATCTGAAACTAGATTTGAATAAACAGTGAGATTCTTACCATGGGGAATCACAGTAACTGACCGGTTGACATAGAGAAGAACCAAGGACTTTTGTGGTGGGATAAAGCTAAGAGCCCATTGCAGAGATAACTCACACTACTTAGCATCATCCCCCACGGCCAGGTACACTTTCTCCCTTGCAGGCCTTGATACAGTTGCCTCATGCATCAGATCAGATGTCATTTGTCTCCTCTATTTCATCATATAACATTCTTGAAGTAACTAGCTTGACCTGTGTTCTCACCCAATAAATAGCCTGCATTTTCTTGTTTGTGACTCCGTGTTCTCCAATGCCTTTCTGGATGCCAGATTCTTGTAGCAAAGGAATGATTTGTACGGATGGAGTGCAGACGAAGTTTCTACCAGGTCACAGAGAAACGAAGATAACTTCAAAACTTAATGGGACAAAACTTACCAAAGCTCCAAAGAGAGGAAAACAAAACAATTTTGTCACTCAGTATCATATCAGTATGTTTTTGGTATATTCCATGCATCCTAGGCAGCTTGGACTATATATCGTCTTAATTACTGAACACTGATGGAAATGATTTGTAACTTCAGGTCCTCAAAAAGGAAAGGTACTGCCAAGAGTGCGCACATTAAGAAAAGCGTGAACTCAAAAGGTGGCAGTGTTTTCTACGAAATGAAACATAATGGTGGGGGGACAAGAAGGAATTGCTGCATTTGAATACTTCCCTCTAATCTAGGTGCTCATGAAGCTCTTGTACTATAGGAGTTATTGTAATATAAATAAATGCACAATGATAGCCAAAAGAATAAACAAATTGCAGTACTATGCTCTAGACTCTGGTGCTGTAGTTGGAGACATACTCTTTTTTTTCTCGAAAATACAGGAGAACTGCGCTTCATGATATTAAGAAGATGATAATAAAAAGGTAAGAACCCATACAACACAACACACACAACACACTCTTTAGCTGCTGCTAGGAAACTAATGCACCTGTGACAGAGAAAACACGAACAAAAGAGATAGGGTGCTAACCACCTGGAGCGAGGACATCCAAGAGGGATAATCCTTGAGCTTCCGCCAAACACCATGACCTTCTGTCATCTTCCGCTACCGCATGAGCGTCTACAACACTTGGGGCTGCACCATCAAAAACACATCTGTTGCGGTGTATTCATAAGGTCCAAGCTCCTAGGATTATCATAGAGTTCATTCCTTTCCTTACCATGTCACTAGCAGCGTTGGGGACAGACTCTTGATACCGCTACCTAACAAAAGTTGACCTTCGAGTCTCATGCCATGCGCATAACCACTTATGTCAGTTATATGTGTGACAACTGACAGGCGCTAATACCTTCTATCCGGAGTGCCAAATATCCGATAAAGCATGAGCTCACACATACTCTCTTAGCCAGGTAATCAGGTTCCAGGCTTCTTAATCAAGCCTCAGTCCGGTTAACGCCAATTTCTCTTCTCAACAATCAATACATAGTGACCAAAGTAAATAATACCTTTCAGAACTAACAACTACTAATTTAAAACATCAATATATATACGATATAGATTCAGATTTATTCTGGGAGAAAATACAACACACAGGAAGGACAAATCTTGCCAGTGAAATCCATTGTTAATTTGGCAATATACAAAGTAACGAGTATAAAGAGTCCTCATCTCACACATGGACTTTTATCTGCTCAGTGTTCAAACACTTCCTGATCCTAGAGTATACATTCCAAAACTCCTGCATGTTCTGGACTAACCAAAACACTGAAGCAAAGCAACCTTAAGAGAGAGGTTTTTTTTTCAACAAACTGGCACCAGTGACCAGTATACTAAATCCTATTAAAGAAGGAACTGTGTGCCAAATCCTATCAATAAAGGAAGAGGGCTAGGTACAACTGTACAGGGACCTAGAGAAACGTAAAGATAAAAAATAGTATGAAAAAAGGATAGAAACAAATACAAAATGTACAGGAGTCAACAAAGAAAAAGGCATCAAAACCAAAGAAAAAATTTAAGAGAAGTGAAATTGATGATTAAGGCATAGACGCTTCGATTTCCCTCGTCAGTGGATATCACATTCTGCTTGAGCGGGCAGATGATGCATTGAAGCGAGGTGGGGTGAACATTAGAATTCCCTATTTGACACTAGGAAAAATGTTACTTCCCTATACTGACACTAGAGAGGTTTGCCTCCTATTTGTTTCCTCAAGAAGCTATGAAGAGAAGTCTCAGACCTTGTTTGTTGACATCCTATTTCAAATGTGTAGAAGATCCTAATCACCAATTTCATGTCCAAAATCCAGATCTCTGTTCTGCCAACCTACTTCCATTCAGCAAGACAAGAACCTAAAAGAGGCACACTGAAGCCCAATTATGAGAAATGTCAAGGTTCAAAAACTAAATCTTAACAATACTAGTTAATGATGTGACATAAAACTATGACTTTCGGTTTGAGCCTGTGGTAACATTGCAAGATCATTACCAGAAGGAAGAGAAGAACCTGGCTAAATGAACATTCTCAGTGCAACCACTTACAATCACTGCCAAACTATTCTGCTAGACTGCTACCATTTTGAATTACAAGGAACTAATTTTTAAAATAATAAAAAGATGACACCAAGAGTGCCTTCTACATAAGCAACTGCTTTATTTACCAAATACCAATGAGCCATGATCTCAAGTCAACAATGGAGACATCAGATATCATTATATCAAGCAGTAGTGGAGCCAAACAAGCTAGACAAGGGGTGCTGGATTGATTGAAAACGGATTGAATTGCAAGTTTTAGGCTCATTTTTCCCTTAGGATTAATCTTTAGACTTATATTTCTCTTAGAGATTCTACCCACAAGGCTGGTGCTGCACCCCGGCAGCACCGGCCCTTCTTCCCTCCCTGATACCAAGGACAAGGAACTAGTAAGCTGGGGCTGCTCCCTTCATGGTCATGGCTCTACCTTAGATTTCAGCTAAGCAGTATTCGAGATGGCAATGTCAAAAAGATACTAGTGGAGTGTTTGAGAAAGAAAACTAGTGTGCACCAATGCATTATGGAACATTATTCAGTGCCCAGGTGGGATGCCCAGAAGAAAAAGGGGAAAGAGTAGTTTGCCGAGTTCATCAGTTGAAGTCATTTCATGAGACAAACATTCTTAGATCTGCATACTCTATGGGGTTTTCTAAAATTAGTCGAGTATGATGCTGATATAGTGATATATACTAGTAAGTGATGACAGATGGTATAGCCATTTTTAGGGAAAGAAAACTATCGCTGGAAATACTCAAAGAAAGAGAAACATCCTACCCCTTAAACCACTGGACTTTCATCACAATTAAACAACAAAATCAAGTTAGATATATGAAAACATATGTAACAAATACTAGGTTTTAATTGAGAAAGATTAGGACCCTTTATTGTATACTAGACCATGACATGTGATTGTATAAGCCAATTGACCTAGTAGTCATAATCATTTAATGCAGCCAACAAGCACAGAACTATTTTACAGTTGTCACACCATGCCCTAGAGCTAAAATAAATTGAACTCATGTTCACAGTTGTACTAACATACTGAAACCATCACTCGCAATAAGAATAAAAGGCAACCCAATATTATAGGGTAAGAACATACCATGCAATAACAGAACGTATCACTTTAGTGTAACTTTGATTTGAGAGAAAGAGGCAATTTTCCCCCACTCTGGACCTTGCTTCTCAGAGAGCCCTTGAATCAACACTGGATGGCACCCAGACAAATGAAGAAATTCCAGGGACAATGGAATGTTGCTCGGTAGTGTTTGAAACCCTGGGCAGTGCAAGATGCTAAGTTTCGTAAGAGATCTCATTCCCTCCAGCGTAGCTGGTAAAGACTCCGCCTCTATTCTTATGCACCTCTCAATGGTCAAGCTTTTTAGGAAAACGAAGCTATCCAGGTTAGCCAAGGAGAAAAGCATCTGGCAATCCTGAAAGCACAAATGCTGGAGTGTTTCAAAATGCCCTGAGCCTGCTGGCAAGATAAAAGATGTGATATTCTGGCAGTAAACTATGTCTAATGAGGCAAGACCAGTTAAGTGCTGCAAACACAAACTCAGCTGTTCACCATCCATGTTGCACTGGGATAATCGCAATTTTCTTAATGATGATAATAACTGGAATCCTTCAGCATGCTCCAAACCCCAACAACCTCTAATGTTTAGAACCTCAGTAGCTTCAAGGTGTTTCTGATGTAAGAACCCTTCGTTCAATATGCGTCCAGAAGAAATTTCCAAAATGAATTTGTATGATTTCGATGAACAGTATGGGGTCAATTTGAGATCACAAATCTTTTGAGTTCTTTCTACTGTCACACTTTTTGTTATAGGAGGAAGCAAGGGCACTTTAATCAATTTCGGACAGTTTAAAATCTTCAGTTTCTGAAGGCAAGGAAAAAACGAGGCACCATTTTCTCCAATCCAACTAAGTAAGTTTGGCATGTCATCAAACTCAAGATACTTCAGTGATGGAAATGACTCAGGGCCACCACCATAGAATTTAGGGCCAATTTCAGTAACTGAGCACATCTCCTTAAGGTGCAACACTTTCAGAAGTGGAAGCTGTCCAAGTGAAGGAAGTAGCTTCCACCTCCTGCAGTTTGTCAGATACAAGGACTTAAGCTGGGACAGAATTTTTACCTCCCACCAGCTTGGTGATGTTTCCCCCTTGTACCTTTTAATATGAAGCTCTTCCAAGTTTTGATTAGGTTCTAAGCCTTCTAATACTTCAGCATCTCTGGTGGGACCAAAAGCTGAACTCGCAGAGTTCCATTCAAGTTTCAGAATTTTAAGGTATCGCTTATTGGATAATTCAGCATTGCAAGCTTCCTCCTTGCATTGAACATTTTCCAGATTCTTGATGTGAAGTAGACCATGAAGGTCATTCATATTCTTCAACTCCACTAAGCCCTGCCCTTGTTCTTTTTTAACATGGAATTCAATAGACCCTTGAAGATTAACTAGAGTACCAATACCCCTTATCATTGAAATGTATGTTAAATCTACGCCAAGATGCCGCAAGTTGACCAACAGGTGCATGCCCTCAGGAAACCCATCGAGCTGACACTTCTTTGGAACATCAAGAGTCTGAAGATGCAGTAACATGCTCACAGATTCAGGTAGCTTCTTGATAGTACCAGGAAGTGCTATGTAACGCAGATGAATTAGATAACCAATTGCTTCAGGTGGCTCTGATATAAGACATCCAGTGAGATCTAACGTGCGTACATTCTTTACCTCAGCAAGAAAATCATGTGGAATAGTACTTGAGGTCATTGATGAATCTTTAAATACAACTAATGTCCGTAATCTTCTCAAGTCAAATTGCTCCTTCAGCCGTGGTAGAGAGTTGCTTGAAACAGATACATGTCTAACAGTCGACAGTATGGTTTTAAACTTGTTGCCTTCCATTCTTGCACAATCACAGCGCGAAACCATTTGTGCCAAATCGTGAATCAGGTCATGCATGACATAGTGTGTTCTGTTTCCCTGCCTAAGAGTATGAAAGAATGATCTTGCCAACAGTTGTTTGAAATATTCTATACCTGCATCCTCCATGCTTCCATTTTCCATCTGAACAAAACCCTGAAACATTCTGATCAATTTCTTACGCTCAAACTTCCAGTTCTTTGGAAATATGCTGCAATACGCAAAGCAATGTTGCAAGTGTTGCGGCAGATGATAATAGCTCGACATAAGTGTCGAGACAATGTCACCATGAATATCTGTCTCTGAGATATTGTTCCACTCCCTTGCAATTCGAGTATTACTGAGCCTCCCACCAATAACTCTGGCTGCAAGAGGGGATCCGTTAAGATTTGATGCAATTTTCTTCCCAATATCCTGCAAACGCGGGTGTTCGCAACTATTCTCGCTGCCTAGTGCACACTTCTTAAGCAGCAACCAATTATCTTTAGTTTCCAACCCACCCAACATCATTGGCATCCTTGCGCCTAGCATGTCAGCAACCATCTTCATGCGTGTTGTGACAATGATCCTGCTTTCTTGATTCCTGTTCTGCAGGGGAGCTAGTAGCTTCCTCCACCTCTCCCTGTTATGACACATGCTCATCTCGTTGTCATCCCAAACATCATCTAGGACAAGCAAGAACCTCCTCCCTGCAACAGCAGAGACAAGCAATTTTTGCAGCCTATCAAAATTCACTATCCCATCATAATCCACCTTCCAATCCGTAGCAGCCTGCAGTATCTCCCTAGTAATCCTCATATCATCCAGATGGCTGGAGGCGCACACCCACATGAGGGGATCAAAGCGCTCCTGAATGTTGGCACGATTAAATGCCATCTGAGCCAGCTTCGTCTTGCCGATCCCACCATCCCCAACAATGGCGACAACCGGGACACTTTGGCTCTGTAGTTGAGCAGAGCCATTGCCACCAACTAACATTTCGACCAGAACGTGGAGCTCGCGTTGGCGGCCGAAGAAGGCGTCGTCGGCCGGCATGATGGAGCTAGAGTTCCTGGAGAGCCGCTTGCCACGCTGCGGCGACTCGGAGGCATCGATCCCGACGAGGGAGGCGATCCCGGCGTAGTCCGCACACGCATTGGCGAGCTTGTCGAGCACGGAGGGCAACCGTTTGAGGGGGTGGTCCGAGCACACTGACACCAGGCGGCTGCAAAGCTGCCCGGGGGTGTCGAGGAAGCTGCGGAGGTCGGGTCGGGGTTCGATGAGGGCATCCGCGAGGCGCCTGTAGTCGGTCTCGTCGAGGATGTCGTCGGCGTCGTGCGCGGCGTCCTGGAGGCGGTTGAACCAGGCGAGGATCGTGGGGTGGGGCGGGCGGCGCAGGGCGCGCTCCACGGTGGAGGCGTACGCGTGGAGGCAGAGGAGGTAGTCCTTGAGGCGCTCGAGGTCGGCGGAGGCGGACTCCGAGAGGGGGAGGCAGCGAAGGAGGTCGTCGGCGTAGGCGCGGAGCCGGCTGCTCAGGTTGTCGAGGAACGGCGACACCAGCCACCCCGCGGCGGCCGCCGCGACCGAACACGCCATTGGAGCCTCCGTCCGGGGCACGACGAGGAGTTCGACGCGGGCGTGGCGGCGCGATTCGCTGGCTGGTTGGAGTGGTGTGGGGGAGGCGGAGGCGCCATCGCCGCGTCGGGGTCGGGGATGAGAAATCGAGAGGCCGAGGCGTTGGAAATGTCGAATTTTTTTCTTCTTGTTCGGGAGGAAGGACCAAGGTTTCCAGGACAAAAGCAAAACGTTTGTCATAGACAAAAAAACGTTTGTTATAGAAAGGGTTAATAGTACAAATTTTAATAAAAAATAGTTAGAAATAAAAAACTGAAAATTGTAGTTACTGAGGTCTAATTTTGGGTAAGCAAGAGAAAGGCACGTAGATTGGTGGTGGATTCAAAAAAAAACATATTGGTGGTAGCTTGGTGTGAATCAGACTATATGTAAACAAATCTTAAATGAGTTATTTATGATATTTCTATAGACTTTCGAAAAATAAGTCATGAATTCTTAGGGGGTTTTAGTTTCCAAAGTAACCTGTAGACTTTGTTTGGAGGTATATATATATAGTCATATTTGCATCAACGTGTATTAGATTAGATTTGAGTATAACTTGAACTAAATATCATCTCAACCTAGCCCCAACACCAACACATATAGTTGAGGTTAATCTGGCAACGTCCAAATAAGGTCTGAGTGAGTTTATCCATCTGTTTCACCTCTAGCCAACATAGAACCATAAAACACGCTAAAATTATTATAATCTTGAGTTGGACAGGTGGATGCATCTATTTATGACTAGTAATTTATCACTAGATATTTTAAGCATCAAAATAATAATAGCGTAGAGTTTGGTATTATAGATGAAAGCAGGGACGGATCCACACCCCAGGCTAGAAGGGTTGTAGCCCGAGTGTAGCCTAAAATTCCAACATACAGGTCTTCCACAACCATGTAAATCCTTAAATAATTAGCCCAAATTAGTCCCTCCTTAGTCAATTCTTTGGGATGATGTTTTTAGATTGCCCCTTGATGAAAGCCATCATGAATATTATAGAGCAAACAATATGCAAATTAGCCATATGATCCAGCAAATAATATCATGAAAGTATATAAACTATTGGTTATTAATTAAAGTATATGCCACCACTGCGCAGATAATCGATAAGGTAGGTGCAATCGAAATCTCTGCGCTTTAAAAATAAACTATAAAGTAATCATCTACCCAATGATATCAAATATGTATACTATCCGACCAAATACATACACTATCAAGTCGTTGCTCCTTCACACCATAAATCCATCATCGTACAAAATATATGTATATTATCCAGCCAAGGCCATGTTTAGATTCATCCGAAAGTTATAATTTTTTCACTCTCTTTCCATCACATCAATATTTAGCTGCTTGCATGGAGCATTAAATATAGGTAAAAAAATAACTAATTACACAGTTTAGTTTTAAATCATGAGATGAATTTTTTGAGCCTAATTGGTCCACGATCGGACAATATTTATCAAATAAGACGAAAGTGATACTATTTATCGAGTTTATTTTTTCCCACAATCTAAACGAGGCCCAAATATGTACGCTGTCCGGTAGCGCCGAGTCTTAACTAAAAAAATCAAACCCAGTTCTATGATGTCCATGTTGGAGCCAATTCTGCATAGTTTGAGACTTCACATCGGAAACAGACAGTACTCAGCAGCCTCATTGGAACGGATGGTACCCTGTACAACACATGGTCACATGTCTACTGTAAATGTAGTATTTGTCTAAATTTGAGTGTGGGCCAGCCCGTCTGGCGAGGGCAAGTGTTGGGTGACCACTGCTCTTCTGCAAATGGGCCCATGTATCAGTGCAGGTGCGCGCCACTTGAACAGAGGGAGTGTTGCTCGCGTTAATTATTTTTCGTTGCACGTGGGACGTTGCTCTTGGAAATTGGGCCATTGGGAGCACCTGGGCTATGTGCGGAAATTAGGCCTCCCCAGTGTGTGAGGAGGGCATTGTGGGCTCGGCAGTCCTATCTCTCTCTCACTTGCCGCCCGTGACCACGTTACATGTAACACCTCAAGTGTTATTGCATAATTATATTGTTTAAGATGTGCATAAGCATCATGCATCCAAATTTTATCATTATTTTATGAATGTATTAAAGTGTTTAAATTTCAAATTCAAATTTAAATTTTGAAAATCCTAGTTTTAAAAATATTAAAAATTTGAATATGGTTCAAAAAGCAAAAATACAATTCAGATTATTTTGAGCAACTTTCATATTGGAAAATTTTTAGGTTTCAATATGAAATTTGGAGCAATTGAAAAAGGAGAAAAATCCCCTTTACTGCTACAGTGCCCGACACCTGTCCTTTTCTTCTTCGCCGGCGTCCGCCGTGGCCATCGCGGTCCTTCTCGCGACCCGCCTCGTGGTCAACATCGTGAAGCTCCAGCCACCTCACCACGCCGACTAGAGCAGAGGCCGGCCACTCCATCTTCTCTTCTTCCTCTTTTTCTCTCCCTCCGTTGCCACTGGCCGCCAACACGTCGCCCCGAAATTCGCCCACACCGCGTGACCATTTTCCAATTCACCTCGCTTCTAGCTTCGCCACAACCTGCTCTTCTTCCCCGACCCTGCCGTGCCTTGTGCCGTCGCAAGGTGAGCCCCCTAGCCACGCCGCCGCCATGGCCGCCATGGCCGCAAGTTCGGTCTCGCATGACCAACTCCTTCCCGTCTTCATTTTCTTCCTTTCTTTAGTGCTTTGTAGTCGCCCGGCCATATAGCATCTAGGACCGCAGCTCTTGTTGTCTCTAGCGCCTTGACCTCGCAGGAACGCGACCGACCACTGGGTGCTCCGTGCGCCGTCGCCGCCGTGTGTTACCGTTGTAGCCCGGAACCCTAACTAGTGTCATTAGCTAGCCTATCGTGTGCGGGAGGTCAAGAGGAGCACCGTGGTGCCGGTTCCATCGCCGGAGACCTCGCCGTCGGTAAGTTTCACCGCCGGCCGAGCGTCCGCCGGTCGTGCTCTACTCGAGAGCCATCCAGGGGCATCGTATTGTAAATGGGAATAAGTCCAGGGGTCTTGATGCAAAGTTTGTGACTCATGTGAATACTGCCAAATAATGTTTAGGACTTGTTTGTAATTTTTTAAAAATGCAAGGACTTTTCTGCAAGTCTGCCAGGCCGCGCTGGGCCGGCTTGCCTCTCTTTTGGGCCGCTCGTGCGCGCGCTGCTGCCACCGCGTCGGGCCGGCCTGCGCTGCTGGGCTGGACTGCCGCAGCTGGGACGCTCGCCCGTGCTTGGGCCGCGCGCACGCGCACGCCGCAGGCCGAGCTGGGCTGAGCCGGCCAAATCGGCCCGTGTGCCAGTTTTTCTTTTTGAAAATGATTTTTTCAATTTAGATTTGAATTCATACTTTGAAAATTCATAACTTGAGCTAGAAAGGTCCAAAAATGGTGAAACTAGTTTTTTTAATTTTATTTTATTTTGATCTGTGATGAAGTCATAAAAATTTTAGTTTGGTAAATTTTTATATATAGCTTTTATTTATTAAAAGAAAATCCTTTTTAACTTGTAAAATTAATAACTAGGGGTATATTTATCCAAAAGTTGTGAAACCAGGTTTATTAAATTTGTTTTGGTATTCTCTAGTTAATAGGAAGGTTAACTTTGTTGTTTAATCATTTTATTTATATTTATCATATTCTTTTAATACATGAAATGATATGTTTAATTGTATCTCTTTATTTTATATGACATGTCAAACATGAGGTTTTATATACTTAAACTTACTAAAGTAAGATCTTAGATGCAGGTGTTAGGTCCTTAACTGAGGATGAATTGTTATATGTTAAGTTATGTAGTTTTGGTAAGTGAGTTTACTTTCTATAAGAAAAGTAAAATGTTTTTGTTATAATGATTCGAATAGGGTTAAAAAACTCGGTAAACGAGTGTCCAATGATATGGTCTGATCCATTTGCCATCATAAGCATCATGTCATCATCACCATCATCACTTATGCATTCATGATTCTCATCCTATGCATATGCATGCAATAGGTGCGGCAGCAGGAGTGACCCTGTTGAAGTTCGAGGGAACGTGCCTGCAAGAGCCGGAGAATCCTCTAGAGCAGAAGGTTCAGGAGGTCGAACCCGACACCGAAAAGGAGGTCGTTCTTGAGTGCCCGCTGCACGAACCCGCAACATTCGTGAAAGGCAAGCCCCGGAGCATTATAAGTCCCTAACTTTTTATAATATATTAATTATGCTATACTTGTTGCATTAAGTTCTAGGATTTGAATTGAAACCCTTGCTGCATTTACATCCTTCCTTGTCCAGTTATTATCCTTAACATCCTAATGATATATACCGTAGTTTTGCTTAGCTATGCTTAAACGGTAAAGTCGAGTGATTATGAATCACTTGCGAGAATTAGGATGATGGTTCACGGTTGGCTATATGTGCTATTGTGCAAAAAACCATATGGATGTAAATCGACGGTAAGGCGGAACATGGAAGTTACAAGATCGACGGACCTTGTTAAATGAAATGTACCGTCGTGTCGATTAATCACCTCCAAGGAATGGAGCCCTTCTTTGTCATATTGAACAGTGCCTAGCACTTAGCTGGTTGGATCCGACGTTATCCGCCGCAAAGCCTGGTAGCTGAATTGTCACACCCCAAAATTTTAATTTTGGGATGTGAACCAAAAACACTAAATAAACTAAAGGATTTACTAATTTCTTTAAAATTAGCCAAGACTTTATTCTTTTGTTATCATTATGAAATGATGAAAAGTGTGGCTTTAAAACTTTTACGAAGATAATAAAGATGAGTTTGTGCTTGGTGCCTTGTTTTGTTTTGCTGGTGTTTGAAAAAGAATTTCTAAAACCTGAGCAAGACACGGCTAGGTTCTTTTCGTGTTTGAAAATAAAGCTTTGAAAACCCAAGTTTGCCTCAAGAAGGTTTTGGAAAACGTTTTCAGAAAAACTCTTTCTCTTGCATAGATAGAGAGAGAGAGCCTTTCCTTTCCCTCTATAGTGTTGACCATCGCTCTAGTAAGACACCATCCTCTACCTAGCTCTAGCAGGCCTAGTTCAGTCTCTAGACATCCCTGGCTTACCCTAGCCTATCCTGGCCCAACCTGGCTTGCTCTGGCCTATCCTAGCCTTAACTGGCCAGCCCTAGCCGGCCATGGCCACCCCGGCCAGGCTAGCAATAGCCGCAGCCGGCCACTAGTGAACAAACTTGGCCATCAGCCGCATAGTAAGGCCAGCAGTAGTCCGGTCTAGCAACCCTTTGCTATCCTCAAGGCATCCTAGCTTGCTTTGGCCAGCTCCAACCTAGCTTGGGTCTCTCCTAGTCTCACCTAGCCTATCTGGCCAACCACAGCCAGCTACAGCCACATGTGGCCACTCTCAGCCGGCCATGGTCAACTTCGGCCGGCCATAGCCAGCACTATCTTGGCCACAGCGGCCATAAGTAGTCATAGCCTTCTCCGGCCACCTTAGGCCCTCTCTGGCCATCCCTGGCCAACCCCGGCCAAATCAAGCCGGCCATGGCCAAATTTGGTTGGCCATAGCCAGCCAGCCCGGCCACCAGTGGCTATATGTAGCCGCAGCCAGCCCAACGGGCCAAGCCCAGTGTCTTTAGCCCAACCGGTTCCCCGCCGGCTATAAAGAGAGCCAGCCTTGGCCACTTAGCCAACCCTAGCCGCACACAGCCAACCCTACCCGCACACAGCCAACCCTAGCCGGCCACTGCCAGCCGCCTCCGGCCACAGCCAGCTGCCGCCGGCCACAGTCGGCCGCTGCTAGCCGGCCAAGTCCCGGCCGAGAGCCGTGGTCCTCCATCTCCCGCGTACCGCTTCTGGCCGCCACCGGCCGCATCTGGCCGCCGCTGCCGGCCGCAGTCGGCCACAGCCGGCCACAGCCGGCCGTGACAGGCCGTAGCCGGCCGTAACAGGTCGCCGCAGGCCGTAGCCGCACGCCACCGGCCGTCCAGCAGGCCAGGGCCGAGGCCCCTTGCCTCCGGCGCTGGTGCAGCGGCACCATGGCTGCCATGGCCACGATCTTCAACAGCCAGAGGTGGAAGATGATGGTAATTACGAATCCGCCACCCAGTAGTTATTTACAGTTTTGCCATTATTTTTAAAAGCTTATAACTTTCACGTTTTAACTCCGATTTGGTCCATTCAAATTCCGTTAGATTCATAATTTCATAATCTACGCAGTGGTGCTACTTTTGAAGTATTTTAAAAACTTTATATTTTTAGTCTATATTTAATGTATTTATTTATCTACAGGAAATCTTTGAAAATTCATATCTTCGCCGTTATAACTCCGATTTCGGTGAACTTGACGTCTGTGTGATTGTAGAAGCGAGTAGAATAGTTTTATAACCTTTTTATTTTGTTTTGATGGCATTGATGTACTGTTCCTCTAATAGTTCTTTGTTTGCTTCGTGTATGTATGCTCGATTGGGTTGTCTGGTGTTGATGGTTAATGTCGAGTTCAGACGGTGAGGGTTTTATTGAGCCAAGTTATTTTGAGGATCAGCAGGACCAGCAAGACTTTGTGAATCAAGGCAAGTATAGCATGGACCATCCTTGTTACCTATCCACTATAAATAACAATTCATATGCATGTGTTCGTTTGATGACCTAGAGATTATAACTAGCTTTGATATCCTAATTCCTTGAACCTCTCGGGTGCATTGGGTAGCCAAGATGCTAGTGCTTAATGATATCATGATCTTGTGGCTTGATGAGTATTTGTGACATGAACAGTAATAATGACTTTTAACCACCTGAGGATTAATCAGTAATGTACCTTCCGGGATTTATAGTACAACTGTGAGGGCTATATGGCTCTGGTTTTAGCTCAGTATGAGGACCTTTTCTAGCATGTTAGCGGTTCCCTTCATGGCGCAAGGGGGGTGTGTTTCGGGTTGGGTGTAGTTGGACCTCTGTCTGTATGAGTATAGGCTGCGGTCGTGTGCCATCAGAAGGGGGATACAACATCCGTAGGGCACAGAAACCTCAGTGGCCCTAGCTTGTTAGACGAACCTTTGAAAGGCTTCATAGTGAACCCTACCGGTCCTCCTTGGTAGTGGGCTAAGAGGCTGATCTCCTCGGGCGAAAGGGCAATTCACGGCTCACAGTGAAAGTGTACACCTCTGCGCAGAGTTTAATAAACTGGTATACTAGCCTTGCTCAAGGACACGAGCGGCCTTGGAAACTCCTTACACTAATGATGATCTTTCTTGTCATGTTAAATTATTCATACAGTTGCTGTTATATTTACTATTCATTTATGTTACATTGATCATGATGGTTTTGGGAAACACTTGCCATCTTGATGCTGCTTAACTGATCAACTTGATTAACATATAAAAGCTAAATGCAGTCAAACCGTGTCAGCTTATTTGAGCCTCATTAACCCATGTTATGCTTGTTGAGTACGGTTGTGTACTTACGCTTGCTTTACTTTCAATTTTGGAAAATTCCGGATGGGTAACAGATGAAGGTTGGAGTGAGAGCTATCGGGATGAGTACTAGGCTTGGTGTTCACCAGTCGACGTGTCTCTGTGAGAGCTTCCACAATAATGTTATCTTAGATTTTATTGTTTATGCGTAATACTCTGTAGTAAATATTGGTACGTTATGTAATAAACAGGGTGATGATACTCATTGTAATTTGTCATCCTATATGTGCGACTGTTCCTGGGGCACATATAAGGTTATTTATGCATTCTACTTTTATCCTTAAAAGTGGGGTGTGACATCAACTCAGGCCGAACATCGAGGAGTATCAAGTGCTCACTACTGGGGTGATATGTACATACTAGCCGTCATGTCTGTAAGTCCAGCGGCACGGTGGTACCCAGATGAGGACCATGTCCGTAAGTCCCGTATCAGGTGAGTTAAAATTCCTGACCTGGCTTAGTGACCCCCATGGGAGTGAGGCGCTGCTTGGATTCGCGATTCCTGAGTTGTACGAACGGTGTTCTACGGCTACCCTTAGCAGGGCTTGCCGGGAGAGTGTTAGGAATAGTTCCCCAGCTAGGTAGTAAGCGATTCGAATCGCCATCGTCTCCTGGATAGTGAGAAGCTTGAGGGAACATCTCCATATTTAAAAATATTAAATTGCTTGGATGGTTAATGATGCTTCACAAGATAGCTATTGATGAACCTGATATGGTTATGTAATTCTTTTCTCTTTTGCTTATTTAGTACAGGGGCAAACATAGATGACAGGTTAATGAATATTAACTTGATGCTAATAATAATATGGTTACTCTCGTCACTTAAGGCTTTTTATGCAAAAAAATGAATAAGCCAACTCCATCTATAATAGCCTTGCATAATCCTTGGAGTCTTTATTTCTGGTTTACGACGGGTAAGTCTTGTTGAGTACAATTGAGTACTTAGAGTTTTATTCCCTCTTGTTGCAGATGACATATTCTATAATAGTTGCTGCAAGTACTGCCTTCTCCTAGCCGGGAATGAAGACTAGACCATTGGGCATGGTCTCTACTAGACTCCTTATCTTATATTACTTTTGTAGGATGTGAACCAGAACTGGCAATGTAATCCTTAAAACTATGGATTTGATTTTAAAAACTATGTTACTTCCGCTACTTTATATTTTGGTTTGTAATAACTAAAGTATACTCTGATGTATATAATCTATGTAGATTATCTTTGAAATGTTGTAACAAATGATGTGGTTATGCTGAATTACTACGATCTTGGTTTGTTGCGAGTTGGTTTGAAATCCTTCGTGATTTCGTTGGACTACCGGATTTATATAAGTGAAAGTATGTGAGTGTCAACGTGTTAGCGAGGACATCTGTACTTTATCTTGTATAAATTGGGCGGTTCCATGACAGCTAGCATCGGAGCATGATTCAGCATTAAACACGTCATTTGTGTATTTAAAACAAAGGCTTTTGCGAAAATTTAATTTTAAATCTAAAGGTTGCCAGTGTTCATATCCTTTATGCCCATATAAGGACTTATAGGTGGCTTAGTTAAGTACTAACTTGGGGGTAATTTAAATTTTGCATCGACGCCCTTGCTAAGGTATGAAGAGTGATAACTTGATCGCACTTGTTACCCTGTGGTCTAATGGTGGTGGTAACCTTCATATATGAAATAGCCATATATGTCACTAGTGTTAATGTTTGAATCATCTCCAAGGTAAGGTGAGTTGTGAGAGCATGATCGGACAAACGCCGATCTAGGGGAGTGCTTATATGGTACTGAAGTATTTACATGCCGAGAGTGTGTTTATATGGATGTTCCCATGTGTGGGTGTTTTCGTCTTCTGACGATGATTCGAGTAGCGTGCACCTACATGTATGTATATTTGGGAATATGCATAGATGGAGGGAGGTGCATAAATGTGTTACTGCTTTCCTTATGTGTCATATTGGGAATTGTTGGGCTGAAATGAGAAATTTTCTGCAGGTACGCTAACAACGTTCACGTTAAACCGACTAGTTACGAAATATGAGAGAACGTATGTATGCCACCGTTTAGAATGTCAGAATCAAAGTTAGGATTGTGAGGACGTACGGATCGTGCATGCATCATGACATTCATATGTTCTTTGCAGTCGTCTCTCCCTTATAAAATTTCTTACCTCAAAATTTTTAGTATGTCTTCTGTCTAAAAAATTGTCCTCTTATAGGAAGTTGCATCTTTTGCTCAAGATGATCATAATGAAACCCTGCAGACATACTCTATGTTCCATGTTATGGGAACTTTTAATTGTTGGTAAAATGTGCTTTCAGATGCATCGCGGTATTAATTGTTGGTAAAATGTGCTTTCAGATGCATCGCGGTATTGCGCTTTGTGGTGTTATTGATGAGGTTGTATTGTGGAAATTGTATGATTGTGCCTCTGTTTATTGTTTGAGTTTGTTCTCTAATGAATTCAGTTTGGCATGATTATACAATTTACCTATAATTTTCTGACATCATCAATACTCACTACTTGTGCATATCTGCAGATGTCTGGAAATCAACATTCCGGTGATAACCATGATCTTCCTCAACCTCCACCTCCGCCTACTCCAGAGGCGCTTATGCATACCATAGTGGAAAGTCAGCGTCTTATGGCTGAAACGGTTCGTCAGTTGGCGAATCGTGGTGATCGTGATGTCCATCAGGAACCAAATCGGTATAGCAACTTTAAGGATTTCTTGGATACCAAGCCTCCTGCCTTTCAAGAGACAAAAGAACCACTTCAGGCTGATGAATGGCTGAACTCAGTGGAGCAGAGGTTTCGCTTGCTCAGGCTTACTGAGGGCCTGAAGGTTGATATGCTTCTTATTTGCTTCAAGGTTCAGTGGGTATTTGGTGGAACAATTATTGGAAGGCATTACCTCCTAATACCAATCTCGTCTAGGATCAGTTTTGTGAGGTTTTCAAGGCACGTTTTATTCCTCCTGGTCTTATGGCTATCAAGCATACTAAGTTCATGAAGTTGACCCAAGACAACAAAATCTCACTGAATATCATCAAGCTTTCAACCATCTATCTCGCTATGCTTCAGAAATGGTTGATACTGAAGCTAAGAAGATTGCTAGTTTCAAGAGGGGACTTGGCCCTAAGCTAATGAAATCTATGGGCAATAGCAAGTGTGCGACTTTCAATGAGTTTGTTAGTGATGCTCTAACTCAAGAGAATAATGACAATATTTATGCTGCTTCCAAGAGCCGCAAAAGAGCGTATGAAGCGGGAGCTTCTCAATCTAAGGCTCCTGTCGTAACTAAAACTCAGAATCGCTCACCTTCTGCTAATGTCAGGTATCGTCCTCCCCAGAAGAAACCTCAGTTCAGACTGATTATCGCAAAGGTTATACCATTGCTCTTCCCAAGAATACATCTGGGCAAGGCAGTTCCAATGTTTCTCCAAGCAACAAGCCATGTTGGAATTGCAATAAGCTGGGACATTGGGCGAGTAATTGTCCTTATCCTCCTAAGAAGATTAATCAAGGAAATATTCGTCCTGGTAATGTTCATTATACTACTATTGAAGAAATACCCTCTGGTGAGATTGTCACAGCTGGTAAGTTCCTAGTGAACCAAAAACCTGCTATTGTGCTATTTGATTTGGGTGCTTCGCATTCTTTTATAAGCCCTATCTTTGCATCCAAGTTCAGTCAACACATAAATACTATAACTCATGGGGGTTATTGCATTAGTGCTGCTGGGAATAGCATATCTACTGATCAGATAGTAAAAAATGTGAGCATTTTAGTTGAGGGCCGAACCTATCTCGTGAATCTTATAGTATTGCCTGGTCTGGGAATCGATGTAATTTTTGGTATGAATTGGATGAGCCAGAATGGAGTTCTTATCGACACTACCACTCGTGTGGTAATGTTGAGATATCCAATTGATCATGAAGCTTTCTTAGTTGAGCTCCCTCATGATATCACCATTCGCAATACGGCTAATGCTGCTGAAGCAAAGGCCATTGCTGATATTCCAGTGGTTCATGAGTTTTCGGATGTCTTTCCTGACGACTTGCCTGGATTACCTCCGGAACATGATGTGGAGTTCAAAATAGAATTAATCCCTGGTACCGCTCCTATATCTCGAAGACCTTATCGAATGCCACCCAATGAGTTGAAGGAACTTAAAACTCAATTGTCCCAGTGAGTTGAGAACTTTTGAAGAAGGGTCTCATTCGTCCCAGTTCTTCTGAATGGGGTTGTCCTGCTATCTTTGTGAAGAAGAAGGATCAGTCTTTGCGCATGTGCATGGATTATCGTCCGCTCAATGCAGTTACTATCAAGAACAAATATCCTCTTCCTCACATTGATATCTTATTTGATCAGCTATCAAAGGCTAAGGTATTCTCCAAGATTGACTTGAGATCGGGATATCATCAAATTAGGATTCGTTCCGAGATATTCCTAAAACCGCTTTCTCGACCCGCTATGGGTTGTTTGAATATCTTGTCATGTCTTTTGGCTTGACCAATGCTCCTGCCCACTTTATGTATCTTATGAATTCGGTGTTCATGCCCAAATTAGACAAGTTCGTGGTGGTTTTCATTGATGATATTCTTATCTATTCTCAGAATGAAGAAGAGCATGCTGAGCATCTGAGAGTTGTCTTGACTTGCTTGTGTGAGCATCAGCTTTATGCTAAGTTCAGCAAGTGCGAGTTTTGGTTGAAGAAAGTACCTTTCTTAGGTCATGTTTTATCTAAAGGAGTTTCTGTTGATCCTTCAAAGGTGCAAGAGGTGTTAGATTGGAAAGTCCCGACTTCTGTTTATGAAGATCAGAGTTTTCTTGGTTTAGCTGGCTATTATCGTCGTTTCATTCCAGATTTCTCTAAAATAGCCAAACCCATGACTCGATTGCTACAAAAAGACGAAAAATTCCTATGGTCTCCAGAGTGTGAAAAGGCTTTCCATATTCTGCGGACTTTGTTGACTTCCACTCCTGTTCTAGCTCAACCAGATATTGAGAAACCTTTTGATATATTATGTGATGCATCAGGCACTAGGTTAGGTTGTGTTCTTATGCAAGATGGCCGAGTCATTGCTTATGCCTCATGTCAACTCAGGAAGCATGAAGTTAATTATCCCACTCATGACTTAGAGTTAGTGCTGTTGTTCATGCTTTGAAGATATGGAGACATTATTTATTTGGTAATTTATGCAATGTCTATACCGATCATAAAAGTCTCCAATACATATTCACTCAACCTGAGCTGAACATGCGCCAAAGAAGATGGTTCGAGTTGATCAAGGATTATAATATTCAAATGCACTATCATCCTGGCAAGGCAAATGTGGTTGCAGATGCCTTGAGTAGGAAGTCTCATTACAACTCTTTAGTTGTTAAAGATTTTCATTTGTCCCATCTTCTTCATCCTGTCATCCTTTATAATATCACAGTTGATTCCTCTCTTCGACACCAAATCATTGAGTTTCAAAGGACCGACAAAAGTGTGTTGGGCATCAAAAGAAAGATGAAAGAGCAAGAAACTAAGCATTTTAGAGTCGATGACCAAGGAATTCTCTGGTTTGAGGATAGACTTGTTGTGCCAAACAACAAGGAGCTGAGAAATCAAATCATATCCCAAGCCCATTTTTCTAAATTATCCATCCATCCTGGAAGTAGTAAGATACTATTCCAGATTGGAAGTGGGAAGAAATAAGCATGGACTTTATTGTTGGCTTGCCAACCACCCCAAAGGGTTTTGACTCTATTTGGGTGATCATCGATCGTCTGACAAAGTCGGCTCATTTCATTCCTGTGAAGACTACTTATCGTCCGTGCCAGTATGCTAAAATTTATCTTGAGCAAGTGATTCGTCTTCATGGTGTGCCTAAGACTATTGTCTCTGATAGAGGAACACAGTTTATGGCTCATTTCTAGCAACACCTACAACAAGATCTCGGCACTAAAACCCTTCACAGTTCGGCTTATCACCCGCAAACTACAGGACAAACCGAGCGTGTGAACCAAATTCTAGAGGACATGCTTCGAGCTTGTGTTATATCCTGTAAAGGACCATGGGACAAATGGTTGTCTTTAGCAGAATTCTCTTATAACAACAGTTATCAAGATAGTATCAAGATGCCTCCTTTTGAAGCTTTGTATGGTCAGAAATGTAGAACTCCTTTGAACTGGGTGGAAACCGGGGAAAGGAGATACTACGAAATCGACTTTATTAAGGATGCCGAGGAGCAAGTCCGTAAAATCCAAAAAAATATGGAAGCTGCTCAGGCTCAACAGAAGAGTCATGCTGACAAACGAAGGAAGCCTATTGAATTCGAGGTGGGTGAACATATATACCTCAAAGTGTCGCCCATGAAAGGTGTAAAACGTTTCGGTGTGAAGCGTAAACTCGCACCTTGTTATATTGGTCCTTATCCGATCATTGAAAAATGTGGAAAGGTGGCTTACAAACTTCAACTACCTCCTGAGATGGGAACTATCTTTCTAGTCTTTCATGTCTCTCAATTGAAGAAATGTCTTCGCATCCCTGAAGAGAAAGTTAAAGTCAGGAGTATTAAATTACAGTCTGATCTTTCATATGAAGAAAAACTAGTGAAGGTCTTGGATGTTATGGAGCGTGTAACTCATAGTCAAGTGGTGAGATTATTCAAAGTGGTTTGGAGTAACCACAATGAAAAAAGATGCAACATGGGAACGAGAGGACTATTTGAAAACTGCTTACCCTGCTTTTTATGCTGACTGGTACGCTTTTCAAATCTCGGGACGAGATTTTTTTAAGGGAGGAGGCCTGTAACACCTCAAGTGTTATTGCACAATTGCATTGCTTAACATGTGCATAAGCATCATGCATCCAAATTTTGTCATTACTTTATGAATGTATTAAAGCGTTTGAATTCCAAATTCAAATTTAAATTTTGAAAACCCTAGTTTCAAAAATATTAAGAATTTGAATATGGTTCAAAAAGCAAAAATGCAATTTATATTATTTTGAGCAACTTTCATATGGGGAAAATTTTCAAGTTTCAATATGAAATTTGGAGAATTGAAAAAGGAGAAAAATCCCCTTTACTGCTACAGTACCCGACACCTGCCCTTTTCTTCTTCGCCGGCGTCCGCCGTGGCCATCGCGGTCCTTCTCGCGCTCGATCGCGCGACCTGCCGCATGGTCAACATCACGAAGCTCCAACCACCTCACCACGCCGACTAGAGCAGAGGCCGGCCACTCCATCTTCTCTTCTTCCTCTTTTTCTCTCCCTCCGTTGCCACCGGCCGCCAACACGTCGCCCCGAAATTCGCCCACACCGCGTGACCATTTTCCAATTCACCTCGCCCCTAGCTTCACCACAACCTACTCTCTCCTCCCCGACCCCGTCGTGCCTTGTGCCGTCACAAGGTGAGCCCCCTAGCCACGCCACCGCCATGGCTGCCATGGCCGCAAGTTAGGTCTCGCATGGCCAACTCCTTCCCGTCTTTATTTTCTTCCTTTCTTTAGTGCTTTGTAGTCACCCGGCCATATAGCATCTAGGACCACAGCTCTTGTTGGCTCTAGCGCCTTGACCTCGCAGGAACGCGGCCAGCCACTGGGTGCTCCGTGCGCCGCCGCCGCCGTGTGTTACCGCTGTAGCCCGGAACCCTAACTAGTGTCATTTGCTAGCCTATCATGTGCGGGAGATCAAGAGGAGCACCGTGGTGCTGGTTCCATCGCCAGAGACCTTGTCGTCGGCAAGTTTCACCGCCGGCCGAGCGTCTGCCGGTCGTGCTCTGCTCGAGAGCCATCCAGGGGCATCGTATTGTAAATGGGAATAAGTCCAGGGTCTTGATGCAAAGTTTGTGACTCATGTGAATAGTGCCAAATAATGTTTAGGACTTGTTTGTAATTTTTTGAAAATGCAAGGACTTTTCTACATGTCTGTCAGGCCGCGCTGGGGCGGCCTGCCTCTCTTTTGGGCCGCTCGTGCGCGCGCTGCTGCCACCGCGTCGGGCCGGCCTGCGCTGCTGGGCTGGACTGCCGCAGTTGGGCCGCTCGCCCGTGCTTGGGCCGCGCGCACGCGCACGCCACAGACCGAGCTGGGCTGAGCCGGCCAAATCGGCTCGTGTGCCAGTTTTTCTTTTTGAAAATGATTTTTTTAATTAGATTTGAATTCACACTTTGAAAATTCATAACTTGAGCTAGAAAGGTCCAAAAATGGTGAAACTAGTTTTTTTAGTTTTTTTATTGTGATCTACATGATGCAGTCATAAAAATTTCAGTTTGGTAAATTTTTATATATAGCTTTTATTTATTAAAAGAAAATCCTTTTTAACTTGTAAAATTAATAACTAGGGGTATATTTATCCAAAAGTTGTGAAACCAAGTTTATTAACTTTGTTTTGGTATTCTCTAGTTAATAGGAAGGTTAACTTTATTGTTTAATCATTTTCTTTATATATATATCATATTCTTTTAATACATGAAATGATATGTTTAATTGTATCCCTTTATTTTATGTGACATGTCAAACATGAGGTTTTATATACTTAAACTTATTAAAGTAAGATCTTAGATGCAGGTGTTAGGTCCTTAACTGAGGATGAATTGTTATATGTTAAGTTATGTAGTTTTGGTAAGTGAGTTTACTTTCTATAAGAAAAGTAAAATGTTTTTGTTATAATGATTCGAATAGGGTTGGAAAACTCGGTAAACAAGTGTCCAGTGATATGGTCTGATCCATTTGCCATCATAAGCATCATGTCATCATCACCATCATCACTTATGCATTCATGATTCTCATCCTGTGCATATGCATGCAATAGGTGCGCCAGCAGGAGTGACCCTGTTGGAGTTCGAGGGAACGTGCCCGCAAGAGCCGTAGAATCCTCTGGAGCAGAACGTTCAGGAGGTCGAACCCGACGCCGGAAAGGAGGTCATTCTTGAGTGCCCGCTGCACAAACCCACAACATTCGTGAAAGACAAGCCCCGGAGCATTTTAACTCCTTAACTTTTTATAATATATTAATTATGCTATGTTTGTTGCATTAAGTTCTAGGATTTGAATTAAAACCCTTGCTGCATTTACATCCTTCCTTGTCTAGTTATTATCCTTAACATCCTAATGATATGATACCATAGTATTGCTTAGCTATGCTTAAACGGTAAAGTCGAGTGATTATGAATCACTTGCGAGAATTAGGATGATGGTTCATGGTTAGCTATATGTGCTATCGTGCAAATAACCATATGGATGTAAATCGACGGTAAGGCGAAACATGGAAGTTACAAGATCGACGAACCTTGTTAAATAAAATGTACCATCGTGCCAATTAATCACCTCCAAGGAATGGAGCCCTTCTTTGTCATGTTGAACAGTGCCTAGCACTTAGCTGGTTGGATCCGAGGTTATCTGCCGCAAAGCCTAGTAGCTCAACTCAGGCCGGAAATCGAGGAGTATCAAGTGCTCACTACTGGGGTGGTATGTACATACTAGCCGTCATGTCTGTAAGTCCAGCGGCACGGTGGTACCCAGATGAGGACCATGTCCGTAAGTCCCGTATCAGGTGAGTTAAAATTCCTGACCTGGCTTGGTGACCCCCATGGGAGTGAGGCGCTGCTTGGATTCGCGATTCCTGAGTTGTACGAACGGTGTTCTACGGCTACCCTTAGCAGGGCTTGCCGGGAGAGTGTTAGGAATAGTTCCCCAGCTGGGTAGTAATCGATTCGAATCGCCATCGTCTCCTGGATAGTGAGAAGATTGACGGGAACATCTCCATATTTAAAAATATTAAATTGCTTGGATGGTTAATGATGCTTCACAAGATAGCTGTTGATGAACCTGATATGGTTATGTAATTCTTTTCTCTTTTGCTTATTTAGTACAGGGGCAAACATAGATGACAGGTTAATGAATATTAACTAGATACTAATAATAATATGGTTACTCTCGTCACTTAAGGCTTTTTATGCAAAAAAATAAATAAGCCAACTCCATCTATAATAGCCTTGCATAATCCTTGGAGTCTTTATTTCTGGTTTACGACGGGTAAGTCTTGTTGAGTACAATTGAGTACTTAGAGTTTTATTCCCTCTTGTTGTAGATGACATATTCTATAATAGTTGCTGCAAGTACTGCCTTCTCCTAGCCGGGAATAAAGACTAGACCACTGGGCATGGTCTCTACTAGACTTCTTATCTTATATTGCTTTTGTAGGATGTGAACCAGAACTGGCAATGTAATCCTTAAAACTATGGATTTGGTTTTAAAAACTATGTTACTTCCGCTACTTTATATTTTGTTTGTAATAACTAAAGTATACTCCGATGTATGTAATCTATGTAGATTATCTTTGAAATGTTGTAACAGATGATGTAGTTATGCTGAATTACTACAATCTTGGTTTGTTGCGAGTTGGTTTGAAATCCTTCGTGATTTCGTTGGACTACCGGGTTTATATAAGTGAAAGTATGTGAGTGTCAACGTGTTAACGGGAACATCTATGCTTAATCTTGTATAGATTAGATGGTTCCGTGACATTACATTACAACAAGAAACAAGCAAGGCTTCAAGTCGTGGGGCTTCATGCCTGACCAACTAGCAAGATGACCGGATATAAGGACTCGCTCGATGGATGGGTGTGTTCATGACACCACAAGCAGGCAGCCATGGTCGGCCATGGATGAAGCAGAAAAGCACTCGTGCAACACGCATGCATCATCACCCGTGTCGCATGACGTGTCATTGTTAGGTTTTGCAATTTACCAAGAAAAAAAAAGTATAGGACTATAAGGATCGCATAAGAGGTAACTAAATAGTTTTTTATTATTATTAAAAAGTTTGGATCCATAATACGTTTCCCTTCTTTTTTCCTGTGGGCTGATTATTTTTTCTTTCAACTTGTGGTCTAAGCTGTATCAAGTTGACGCCTACCGTTTGGAGGCTCAGCGATATGGGCCATTGGGCCCGTCCATTCATCTGCAAATGCGCCGATTCTCTATTATGCTTCCTTTCTCGTCTGGGCTCAATATTTTTCTTATGAATATTTCAAATTAATAATAGGCTTATATCATGCTATGCAGATGTCAGAATTTACTTTCAATTTGGGGCTGCCCGACATGCAACCTGGGATGCGACGATATGAAGCGTATGATGTTCATATGGCCAAGGGCGAAGGAAGTCGGGCATTATTAGTTAGGATTATGGCAACAGCAAGAGGAAATGTAGGTCGGGTCGTTAGGAGTTCATTACAATGTAGCCTCAATAAGAAAACTAACGTCGGGAGCGGCACTCAGGTAAACGTTTTAATCTCTCTTAATATAATGATATATACTCTCGTGCGTATTTGAGGAAAAAAAGAAATATAGGTCAAGTTCATTCTTGCTGTAGGAAATACGGAGTATTATTAAGAGATATCAAGCCCTAAATCTTGGAGGAGTTAGTTTTTCAGAAGCAATCCTCTCCGAAAGCTGGTATATATGGTGGGAGAGAGGAAGGTGTATGGCCAAATTCTCCGGCCAACGCACCGAACGGCTGCTCTTGCAACAAATTGTATGTTGGCACAGAAAAGTTCCAAGTTACGCAAGGGATGGTCCAAACTACCAGATGGAAAACTAATGATCAAGGTTGATACAATTTTCAACAACGCTTCGGGAGGTGGAAGCACGAGTATTGTCATTAGAGCTCGTATATATGGTGGGAGAGAAGGCAGAAGGTGTACCACGAAACACTCCTGCCAACGCATCGAACGGTTCTGGCAGTAGCTGCTCTTGCAACAAATTATATGTTGGCACAGAGGACAGGTTCCAGGGAAGGTCCAAGCCGCCATAATGGGAAACTAACGATCAATGTTGATGCAAGTTTCAACAACAATTCAAGAAGTGGAAGCACGTGTATTATCATTAGAGATGCCACCGGTGAATGTGACGCAGCCTTGTGTTGCTCTTTGTCCCACACTACTGATGCAATGATGGCAGAGGCATATGAGCTAGAGATGGCCTGCAATTAGTTCAACACATTGGTGCCAATCGTTCCATTCTTCAGGCAAATTGTATGATGGCGGTCGAAACAATGAAGAAGGGAGGATTTTTGGCAACTTCGGCAGCAACAAATTTCGACGATGGCTATAATATGTGGAGAGATTTTGTAGATGTTTCAATAAAACATTGTATAAAGACACTAATAAGGTTGCTCTTGAAATAGCTAAGATATGTTGCCGTAACATAGTCCACCACACTTCTTACCCACTAAGCCCACATTTTCTTTTCTTTGCCTAGTTTTATCCCGCGTTAGGTGGTTAACTTTTTTATTAGGTGTTGTTTGAATCGCATTAGAGTCTAAAAATCATAATAAAAAGAATCACAACGGTTTTATTGGATTCTGAGATCCTAAATACCTGAGCATTAAAATCTCTCTAAAATCTAGCTAGACTGTTTGGATAGGGTATATAATTCTAGGTTTTTCTAATTTGGATTTTCATAATCCAGTGAATTTGGCATCATGATCCAATAGATTCTATGATAATCAGTTTTTTTTTGTCACGGAAGTGTGGCAAAGTAACATTAATAGCGTTTGGAAAGGATGTGTGTATGCCTAATTCCCAAGCAACTATGATCCAACACACGCACTCTCTCTCTGGGAACAAATTTATATTGAAAATAGGTTGCATCGAACTCCAAATGTAGACGTCGAGGGCTAGAAGAAACCAAAGAACCAACGAGAGGCAGGTAGGTCGTTAACTAGTGAGTGTCGCACCCACGCGGCACGCCCGGGCACCACCGGATCGCCAGCATATCAGCATACTCAGTTGACAGTGAGTGAGCCTGCGGCGGCACAGCTACACACCGCGGCTAGCTACTATACACCCACTGACGCAGCCTGTGCTTTCACCGCTGACCAGGCTCAGGCAGTCAGGCTGCCCGCCGCCCCCGGCCTGGCCGCGGCTCACACACGTACAGTACCGGTAGCTGCTGTTCGACCTCCAGCGGGCCGGCCGTCCGGCACTCCGGCTGCTGGTGCCGTCGTGCCACTGCCGCGGCCCTGCCTCATCATCAAAGCTTGGCTGTAGCACTAGCACACGCTAAGCTGGCAGTCGCGTCAGGGAGTCAAGTCGGGCGCAGAGGGCGGTACTAGGACGGAACAGTCACGGGGCGAGCGCAGTTGCAGGCCCAGGATGGAGGGCCTGTGTTGTGTCCTGCTCTGCCGTGTCGCTGTTCCCGCATCGCCCGGCACATTACTAGTACGTGCGTGCGCGGCAGGGCCCGGCACGTTGAGCTCAGCTAGCGCACCAGTCATGAGTCATGACACGGTTGATCCGTCCGTCGTCCTGGCCTCCGGGATCCTTTCTACGGCCGGACGCCACTCGTCGGCCGGCGGTGAGCAGATACACTCATGTCCCGTCGTGTACTCGTGTCTATATATGCCGGCAGATAGCTATAGGCCTAGGAGAAGTGTCCATTCGTCATCCGTGAGCGTATCCCGTGTCGTACCGTTCCATACCTAGTACTCCGTATATCCGGTACAGCTAGTGTCTGTTCAGTTTCAATTCCAAATGCATCTTTGCCTGGCTTCAACGACAGGGTCACCGGAACCGGTTCGCCTGCCTGTGCGAGGACAATCATCCATCGGCGCCGACGGCTGCTACTACAGCAGGTACACCGCGTGCGTTGCGTGTGCGCGGCCGTCTGCAAGAAGAAGAGTGCGTACGCGGTACACCGGACAGGCGGACGTACTCGTGTCAACAAGATGCTACGCATCGGCCGTGCAACTGTTCTACTCCTACAGTAGTAGTTTAACTACTGCTGGACATCGATCTCGAGCTGCTCCCGGGTCGAGGATACACGAACAGTTGAGCACGCCATGTCACGTCACAAGTTCACGAGACACGTGAGCCCACCCCCAACATGAAGACCTTGTTTAGATTATGAAAAAATTTTAAACTAATGAATAGTAATTTTTTTATCTTATTTGATAAATATTATTCGATCGTGGATCAACTAGATTTAAAAGATTCATCTCGTGATTTTAAACTAAACTGTGTAATTAGTTTTTTTACCCTACATTTAATGCTCTATGTATGAATCTAAAAATTGATGTGACGAAGAGAACAAGGCCGAAACATGCCTTTGCTTTGCCTCAGGCACCAGCCATCAGCCCTCAGCCAGAGCTAAAAGGGATTACTACTGTGGTAGATGCAACGGAGGTGACTGTTACTCGAACCAACCGAGGGTCCCACTTGTCATCCCGCGCAAGCAGATGAAAGATCCATTGCGCGAGCGTCATCCATGTGCAAATAGTACGAGTATAGCCTGGTACCCGCGCGCGTTCACCGATGCAGTACTCCACGTACGTTTCACACCGACAAATCGAACCGACACGCAGTGAGGCACAGGCACAGGCAGTGGATGCTATTTACAGTTACAGTACGTAGTCTAGGGCTCTAGGCTAGTATAGGTGTAGGTTAGCGAGGCCCGTGCATCGATGGCGGATTAGAAGCGAAGGAAGGAGACCACGCGGTGCTCCATGCCTCCATGGCGGATTCGAAATATATTTCTGGAGGAGAACGCCTAACACGCATCTCTGATTCTGTCACTGAAAGTCTGAAACAGAAGATGTTTACCAGAACCGTGCTTGGCACTTTGGCAGCACGTAATGCTCATGGCGGAGCTGGATAGACAGATTCGGGTTTTGTACAACCAGCTCGATTCAAAGTTTTGTACGTACTGGTAGGTACATTTAGTACCAACAAACCACATTGACGTCTGTAGCTAGTTGGAGCGACTCATGTGTGTGTCCTCTACACGTCCGAACAAAGCGACCGTGACAGACAGGGTACCCTCAGCGTGATTGTATATGTACTCCCTCCCTCTTAAAAAAAACACATATTTTAACTTTTACACTTCGAGTATTTGTCTTATTTAAATTTTTTATATAAATAAAAAAATAAATAAATAATTATAAAAATATCTTTAATGATAAAATAAACCATAACAAGATAAATAATATTTATTTAAATTTTTTAAATAAGATGAATGATTAAATAAAATATAAAAAATTAAAATGTGCGTTTTTTAGACGGAGCGAGTACGCGTCTCCAAGATGCGGCAGGCAGAATCCGTGCATCCAATCACTGCCGGGCGCCGGGGCCATTGGACGATGGCACCATCCTCCGTGCACTGCCCTGCCCTGGATCCGGCCGATTCGCCCGTCGCGGCCTCCCAGCACGGCATGTGCGCCCGGCCCTGCAACCCGGTTGCCCTCCCTCTCCCGTCACCCACCAACTCCCCGCGGCCCTGCCTCTGCCTGCCTTAAGTGCGATGCCACCGAGCCGTGTCAGCCTCCGTCCGTCGCCCCGGCAGCAGCTCGGGACCGGACGGGACGGGCGCTCGCCGAGAACACCGGCATCGCTCGTCGCCGCCGCCGGCGGCGGGGTGGGAGGTCCTCGTGATACGTGAAAGCAGATCGATTGATTCTTCCGGCCCACCCGGCCTGGCCTGTACCTTTTGTCTATCTATCGAAATCCAAATCCAAATCCAAATCCAAATCCAAAGGGGAAAAAAAATAAAGCAAAAGGACGTCCTGAGCAGCCTCTAAGGCTGCATAAATCAACTCGTCATCCAGGTTCCGTGGTCAGCCGCTGCCGGCCACTTGCCTTCGCCGCCGTGCCTGTCGCTGCCGCTGCCGGTGCCGGCGCCGCGTCCGAACCCAACGGCTCCACGATCTCGCGCGCTCCGTACTGCCGCCACGGTGCCGCCGGCCTAACCCCGTGCGTGCGTCCCCGTGGTGGTTACAGACGCTGTCCGGGGCGTTCGGGCGTGGGCGCGCGCGCGCGTTGCTAGCCTCTCGGTGCGCGTCTCTCTCGCTGACGTCGCTCTGGGGTCTCGGCACGGTCAATCTTAACCTTAAATTTGAAACGACTCTGATGCGATTGCGAGCCACTGCTGTTACGATGCATCACAAACGATGGATCTCGCGTCCGGGCTAGTTGTGATGGGACCCGACTTTGTCCTGGTGCTGGTGTACCTAGCCCTGCCGGCACGGCGCTCGTACTCGTACCACCTCATCGTGTTAGCTGCGCAGTTAAGAGGGACAGCGATCAATTAACGCCGCACCACGGTACATCTGCCGGCCGGCCTCTCGTTTCGTCCCGTTCCACGGCGGCCGCTGTGCCTGTGCCGTACCGCCACCGCCTAGATCTACTGCCGTCATTACCGGCCACCGCGGGCACCACTGGGCTCTGCGGTTATTACTGTTTACACTACAGCTCGGTCGATGGCGATGGCGATCCCGTCGCGTCGCAGGCAGATGGTTTGCAAATCCGCTGTGCTGGTCGCAGGCGAGGGAGGCACGGGTGGGGCGCAGCGCAGCGCGTGGTCCGCATGGCTTGGGACGGAACAGAACAAACCAGACCCAGCAGGATCCAGTCGAGTGAGCGGCTCTCGGTTGGCGCGGCGAGGGCGAGCGAATGCCGCCGCCGCCGCCGCCCGTCCCCATTGAACGAGTAGTGGCAATGCAGCATGGGCGACGGCACGGGAGGGAGCCGTAGGATAATGCGGCACATGTGCGTGTGATGCGCGCGGCAGGCGTGCGCCGGCCGGCCCGTGGCCGTGGGTGGTGGCGTAGCGAGGTCAGTCGCATGCGCTGCTGCTGCTGCTGCCAATCGCTTGTCCCGTCCGTCCACGATCCGTATCCGATCCCCGGACCGCCGGAATGAATCGATCTCTCGACGGGACAGACGCTGGAGGCCGCTGCCACCTCGTCGGCTGTCTGCCCGCCGCATGGCTTTTTCCCAGCCTTTTGCCCCCAAATCATTTAGCATCTCGTCACGTCTCGTCGTTCCGGCACGGCGGCACTGGCACACAGTGGGCATGGGCGCATCCGCTCATGGCAGTCACCGACCCATCATCGAATGTTTCAACATGTCACTCATGCTGTTCGTTACTACCACCACACACAGACGACACGACGAGCGAGCGAGGGAGCGACACGGGTGATGATGCATGCGTGTTGCACGAGTGCTTTTCTGCTTCATCCATGGCCGACCATGGCTGCCTGCTTGTGGTGAGCACTAGAGCTTAGCCTAGCTTCGTTCTAGTCCAGTACAGAGGATATCGAAGCTAATCGATCGAATTAGAGCAGAACAAGGAAAGTAATGAAAAAAGAAAAGAAAATGGAAAACAAGAAGGGGGCAAGGTAATGTAAAGATTTGGAAGAACGAGCCTAGAGCTCAAATTTGTATGTACAATGCCGTGGCTTGCGGCTGTGCTGCTGATCAGTACACCTTCTTGGAGAAGAAGGTCCGGAGCCCGAAGAGCCCCTGCGGCGGGTTCCCTTCCTCGCCGGCGCCCCCCACGTTGTTCCGGCAGCCGGCCGCTGGTGCCGCGGCCACGCTCGGCGCGGCCTTGTCATCGATGCCTTCGGCCGTCGCGGCCGGTGCCGAGGCGGGGGCGGGGCCTGCGGCCGCCTTCTTCTTGGCGCTCACCTGCTTCTGCTCGGCGGCGGTTTGCTGCAGCTTGTTGCGCCTCAGCTGCCACACGGCGCTGGGCCGCCCGACGCGGATGCCGCCGGACCCGGACCCTGACCCTGACCCTGACCCTGCTGCGTTATTGTTGTTACGGCCCTGTCCGGGCACCCACCTCCTCAACATGGACGTGGCGCTGGATGTGCCGGCGGCGGCGGGCAATGGCGCCGTCTGCGGCTGCGTGGCCGCGTCGGCGTCTTCTTCTACGGCCGGTGCTTCTGGCGCTGCAGCCACAACTGCCACTGCCACTGCCACTGCGGTGGCGGTGGGAATGGTCGGCACAGGCCCTGAGGACTCCCCGCGGGAGTTGCTACGCGAGCACGGCGCGCTGCTCACCTTGCGCGGGGCCGGCGCCGGCGCTGGCGGCGCGCACGGGGCGCTGGCATTGGAGTTGGTGTTGGCGCTCGCACCGGCACCGGCACCGGCAGTGGCGCTTGGGCCGGCGGCGCCTGCAGCGTTGGGGATTGGATTCGGATTCGGATTGGGCTTGGCCCTGCTCAAGGAGCCGGCACCTGCGCCGGCGGATCGGCTCCGGGAGAACGGCCAGATGTTGATGTTAATCAGCTCGGCGTTCCCGCTGACGCTGCTGACGCGGCGCTCCATCTTCTTGCGCTCCTTGGCCTCGCCGCCGCCCCCGGCCTTGAAGATGTCCTTCCACTTGAACGTGACCGCGGGGAGGTCCGGCGTGGGCGCGATGCCGGACTCCGCGAGCGGCTGCGCGGCCTCCTTATCCGCCTCCACCTCCGCCTGCACCTGCTCTTCAGGCAGCGGGAGCGCCGCGGCGTCCGCGCCCGCGCCCTTGGAGTCCGCCGCCGCGGCGTCGTCGGCGTCGGCCTGGGCTGCCGGCGCCAGGAGGTTGTGGAGCGGGAGCACGACGCCGCCGGAGAAGAGCTCGTCTGCGGTGAGCAGCTCCGGGGACGGGTTCCTGCCCACCATCCAGAACTCGAACTCGGGCGACGACGCGGCGTGGGAAGGCGAGGACCTCCCGGAGTCGCACTCCGGCGGCGGCGAAGGAGGAGGAGGAGAAGGAGTAAGCGCCCCCACGGCGTCCGCCATTGCCGCTGCGGTAACGAACAGCCGCGACGGCACCGGCCTGCGCTTTGCTCTGGCCGCGTCTCGGATCTGGGCGGCGGCGGGGGCGGCAACGACAGACGGATTCAGCAGGATGGCATGAACTCACTCACGCAGGATGCCATATGGACTGTGAGTGAGGCTGTGAGGAGAGCAGAGCAGTGCTTGGCGAGGCGTGCGGGGCAGAGAAGGGAGGAGGCGTGGGCAGCGCGCCTTGACGCGTTATTTATCAACCATCACATCGAGGCAGTGGGGGGAGTGGGAGGTGGGTGATGGTGGTGTGGTACCGTGGCAGTGCCAGTGCCGCCCAGACCCGCTTAGGCTCACAGCTCGGCAGCCGCTGCCGCTGATTTCCGCCTTGCCTGACGCGAAACGCAGCGATGCATATGCGCTCTGAAATCTTTGTCTGGTGACGCGCGCCCCCTCTTCTCGCTCTTTATTCGCTCCGTTTCTGGGGACGGCCGCCCCCACCACCACGTTTCCATGCCTTGCCTTGCCTTGCCTTGCCTTGCCGCTGTCTCTCTCTTTCACAGCGCCAAGGGAGTAAAGTCAAGCGTCGAGCGGGTGAGTGAGTGAGATAGGTGCCGTTAAGCAACTGTTCACACCCACATCCCCATCGGCAGCTAGAGCCGGCACCACCACATGTCCGTACTACACGGACTGTTGCGTGTTGCCGTAAAACCAACCCCACCAGCCCACACCACACCGCGGCTGCCTGCACTGCACCGAGCCCAGGTGGCTAGAGAAGCCACGTCGCAGTGTGAAACGAGCTCGCAGTGTGTTCGTTATCAGGTGGTTGGTTGATGCCGACCGGGCCGCCGCCCGCGGCAGCTATCGCTCTGCGGTGGCGCGGAACTGTGCGCGCGGCCGCTGCCAGCCCCAGCCACAGCCCCAGCTATCGCTCTGCCACCGGCATGTCACACGCAAGCGCCCTGGCCTTCTGTCCGTGTCCAGCACGCACGGATCCACGCCGCCTGTTCGATTAGTCAGCCCATCCACTGAGCCGGCGTCGACGTTTTGCTGCCACGGCCGTGCATGGTCGACGCCTCCGATGATACGACCTGTTCGAATAATACGGCACGTACGTATGGGCTCCTGCCCCGTCCGGGACCACGAATCTGTGGGTCGTTGCGTCGGTTGTCGCAGCTATGCGTGGGAATCGTCGAGTTGTTGCGTGCGCTGCTGAAACGTGACGGGGGTTCGATTCAGGGAAGCAACATGGAAGCCTTCGGCCGGTGGGCTGATCGAACCGGACACAAGGGTGTGTAGAGGCCTAGAGGGAGGTGGACATACTCTACTGTAGTTCGTTGCCCGGCAGTACGCTACGTACCGGCCCGGCCGGAATAACTGAATGGAATCGGCCGGGATGGTGCGCCTGCACCGGAAAGGAGGACGGAGGAGGAGCTGCCGGCCGGATCACGTGGTGGCGCCCATGCAGCTAGCCTGACCCAGCCGGATTAACCAACCACGGATCAATCATGCATGTTTCATGTTCTGTTCCTCCGGCCTAGGTAGAGAGTAGTCGCTGAAAGGCGCCTGCCTCGGATGCCCAACCCAATCCAACTGTCTAGCAATCCAAGCTCTCTTAGCTCCCCCACCCGTCGCCACCAATGGAGCTTAACTACCATGCAATGCAATGTTATGCAACCGCTGCTGGCTGCCGGGTGATGACTGTACACGCCCTTTTGCTCTTGGATCTTTGTCCCCTCCATATCTGCATTCTGCACAGCACAGGCTGCGTGCAGTGTATTAGTAACTGTTACTCATAGGGGAGACTCATCGCCATTCACCGAGGTAACAGGGGCTGCCAGTTGCTGTGGAAGCCGGGTGCTACAGCTCCCGCGCTATGCCCGCTCGCCCCTGCTGCCGCCGAGATCACAAAACGCAAAGGGCCCGGCCGGCACCTCTCACATGCAGGCCGGACGCGGGGTTAACCTTCTGACGAGGTCGTGATGAACAGCCACGTCGGAGTCGGATCGCCTCGCCGTCTGAAAGATTCTCGACTGTGCGCGGGCATGCAGGGGCATCTATCATCGTATTCTACGAACCCGTCTGTTGCCTGGCCCATGCGTGCCGACGGCGCATGCTGCTCGGGCAGTGCAGGGCTGCAGGCCGCCGCCGCCCGCGTGTTTTGTTGCCCGAGGCGGCCGTGAAGGCGAGCCATCTGTGCTGTGAGGTTGCTATCGTCGTCGGCCAGGCTTTGGCGCAGCGAGGCAGGCAGGCAAAGGCAAAGGCAAAGGTAAAGCACGTCTGCACGTCGGGCACGGTTCGCGGCGCCGGCGGGCAGGGGCAGCAGGGGTAGCAGCCGCACGGCACGGAAGCGGGATGCCTGCTGCGGTGGCCGGTGGGCGGTGCAGGAGCAGGACGCACCAAGCAAGTCAGCTCGAGCAATTATCTTTTCTTTTGGATGGATGTGGAGGGGATCGTGTCAGCTCTCTTCTGAGCTGTCTGAGACTGACCATCTTCTGCCTCGGCGCCATGGAATTCCGTGTCGATCCATCCATCCTATTGCTTCCAGCTTGGGTCCCACATTGGCCCTATGTTTTGGGCCCGGAAGGACGGACTTCGCTAGTGCTCTTCTTCAAGCCGCGTAGTATTGTTCATGGGCCTAATTCGCGCCTAAAATTTCTTGCCAGGCCCAGCTAAAGCGCCAGCCCCCTATGCGACGGGGCTGCGATCGCTTCTCTCGCCGCGACGTATGGCTTTTCACGTTCTCGAGACACAATGGACCGCGCTCCTCCTTTTCGGCCTTCTTACTTAGTTTCCTAGGCCACCGTTTCTGTGAAGCCCACCAGTGTCCTTGTTCGAATTGCTGGCCTAGTTCAACTACGATCGCTTGTGTCGCCACGATGTGATGGATAAAATGGGCCGCACTCTTCCATTTCGACCCTGCTTCTAGGCCGCCGTTTCTCTGAAGCCCACGCATGCCCTTCTCTCCGTTTCCGTGTTGCACGCAACCAGTGTGCTGTTTTTATTTTCTTTTTCTTTTTCCTTTTTCTCCCTCCCATCGTTTCTAAATTCTAGTCCTTCTCATCATTAATTAATCATGGCACATTGTGCATTTATCCATTACCTTTTCTCTTCTTGCGGTAAGGAAGATACTTGCTTTTTTCTTGCGGTAAGGAAGATACTCCTTCATCCGCATTGTTTTATTTATTAAACTTTTTCCCATTGGTTTAATTATTAAAATTTTCATTTCCATATTTTGTTATGTACTTCTAGTGCCATAAGCATTGTTCTCTTGATGCTGGAGCATTTATATTCGAATCTTAAACCTTTTATTTTGAAGTAGTAACATTTTCCACTAAACTTGCACCTTATATAGAGCTTGAATATTTATGTACATAAGGTAGACTAATTTTCCCATGGATTTTGGGATTTTTAATTTATCCTAGAACAATTTTCTTGTGAATCTATAATAGTTTTCTTGAACCTAGAATGTCTTTTTCATGAAAAGTGAGAACAATTCTTTCGAACAAGGAAAATTATTTTGTGCAACAAATTAGTGTTTTAGATTCATGAAAAAAAACATATATGTTATGTCTAAATTTCCACTAAAAAGCTCAAGTGGCATATTGTTTTAAATGATTTTACAAGGTAATATACATAATGGCAACCAAATCTTAATTTTGTTCTCAATCACGCAAAAGGCTTATACATCTATCTTTGCATTGAGATAGAAATAATTTGATTACACGATGCTCAAGAGGTTGTTGGGCTTTACATGATTTGCAACTACGTTTAGGCCCGCCCCAAGCTGAAAATGTCTATTGTAATACTCCAACTAACAAGCAACCAGAGCTTAATTTGGATGCATGTTTCGGAAACTGTAGTTTTATACTTTGCTTGAGAGGTCGCAGCCGTATTTTTAAATAAAGCCTTCATCTCTTCTTAAATTATAAAAAATGAACTTTTTTTGTCAAGATATTTTTTGTCTCCGTTCGTCAACCATTTTGCACGTATGGATGGAACGGATGGACCTTGTCGGTGTTTCCTCTCCTGTCCTCAATTTTCGTTTCCCACTCCGTTTAATCTAAGGCCCACGACGGATCTGGGCTAAGGTCCATCTAACTTATGGGCCATACATTATCCGTTTCGCTTGACCGTTTCTAGCCGGCTGATCCTGGCTGATGCTGGTTTATTGTGAGAGAAAAACACTACCGGATTGCTGGCTGAAAGCGTCGAAACGACCAATAAGGAGCAGAGAAGCCGCCATCAGCCAACAGTGGTTCACTTGTGTCACCATCCGAACAACCGAGACAAAAGAAAAATCTATGGAACCCGATTGCTAGTTCGTCAGACGAGCATCGCTTTCCTGCGTTTTATTAAACGTCACCTCCTCCGGTCGCTGCTGCTATAAAATGCTATGCTAGCTATAGACCCTTTATTTGAATTTCAGACTCGTATATACTATAGCTTGGCGTGCAGGACAGATATATACTATAGCTTGGCATGCAGGACAGACAAGGGGTGATTTCTTTTGATTTTACGGGTGACTGTTGGAGATTAGGTTGGGTCTAGCTTTTAATTTGGTAGCCTGTAGTAGTAGCAGTAGCGCCGAGCATAGCAGCTAACCGAAATTTCCCAATCCTGATCATGACCCCCAGCATGATGCCACACCGGCCGGTGTGCGTGGCGAGTGGTTAACCTGCACGTAGCCCAGCACCACGCTCGTCACTGCGTACTTAAAATTCAACTAAACCTTTGCAAAGTCGTAAAGAATCTATTTATTATCCTCTCTTTTTGCAAAGTTCAATAAAGCGCTGCCCAATTATTCGGAGCACTTTCGTCATTGGTAGAAGAACCAGCTTGATAATGCGAGTAAACTGACGCCGCGATGCAATGCAATGTAGATCGTCAGACGTTGCGTTGTCCTGTCAGAAAGCACTCAGCTGAGGCCCTGTTTAGTTTATTAAATTTGACTACCAAATTTACCGTAGAATTTTTATTTTCCGTCATATTAAAATATCGGCACATGCATAAAGTACTAAATATAGATAAAATTAAAAACTAATTGTATAATTTTATTGTACTTTACGAGACGAACATTTTAAGCCTAATTAGTCAAAATTTGAACAATTTTTACCAAATACAAATAAAATACTACAGAAATTCCGCTAAAAAATTTCGGCGTTAATTTGGCGAACTAAACAGTCGTCCAGATCCACAGCTGGCTAGCTAGTTGCACGGTACATGCCTAGAGCTCTAGGTGCGTAGTAGAGTGGATTAGTATTTAGGCCTTTTTTATATGTCTAACTTTGGGTCTAAAATTCACTATGCAGAATTCTTATTCTCCGTCATATTAAAATACCGACACATGTATAGAGTACTAAATATAGATGAAATAAAAAACTAATTACACAGTTTTGTTGTACTTTACGAGACGAATATTTTAAGTCTAATTAATCAATATTTGAACAATTATTATCGAATAAAAATAAAATTACTATAGTATGATGGGACACTTACTATGCAAAGTTTGGATACCAATTTTGATATCTAAATAAGGCATTAGTAAGATTCGTAAAGAAGATTATGATCAGTTCCAGCGTCCAGCTTTGGCAAGTGGTAGCCATGCGTGTCGGGATATTCTAAGCAGCGTGGCGATGGTCTGACGACGCCGGCCGCACGGCATGATGACGAAAAAAAGATGTGTGTGTGTGTGTGTGATCTGAGGAATGCATGCAGGGACGAGACAATTGATCTGCTCCAACTGCCACCCCAAGAAAAAAAGGCAATCGCGCGGTGCGGTTGCCGGCGGTCAGCAACCAAACCCACGCCCTGAAATGAAGCAGGCAGGCAAGCTAGATGCAGCCATCGAATCCTGCTGCGCTGCGCCCCGGATCCGCGCACGTCCGCATATATGTTTTACAGCGACGTCGAGTCGTCGACCGACCGTGACCGGCCTAAATTCCATTTCCCATGCAGAGTCGGATAAAGTTTGTGAGAACGAGTGAACGACCTGCATGCAGGCAATGAAAGCAAAGTTTTTTTTTTTAAAAAAAAACTTGTGTTGTTTATACATGCCTGCACTGCTTTACGACACTAGTAGGCGAACGAGTCGCGAAGGTGCAGGTCGAGCAGCTAGCGTAGTATATGTGTTTGCTGCAGTTGCTGATACACCTATCTTAGCTTAGGTTTTCCCGTCACTCGCAGAGACTAAGACTAGTCCATGTGCATACGTGATACGCGTCCCTTTCTGTCTGGATGATCCAGATTCTGAAAGCTGCTGGACGTACGTACGTGACACGTGGGGTTGCTGTTGCTTTCTATCCGTTCCCGTTCCGTGCCTCCGTTTCCACAGCAGCCAGGCACTAACATATTCCAATAACCCATCTTTACATGCGTTGGCTGTGGCTGCGGATCGACCTGCCTCACCTTTTGACGAAAGATAGATCGTCCAATGAAAACCGATTGTTGACTGGCTACTACTAGTTGCATGCGTATCTCAGCAGATGATGATGATGCAGCGTGCAATGGGAACACTACAGGTTCAGGTTCAGGTTCCGAGAGCGCAAGAGAGCGCGTGCCTGAGCTTGACGAACGCACCGACCGATGGACCGTCCACCGCAGGCCCGGCTTCGATCTCTAGCTAATGAACTGACACTACTACCATGCGCTGCAGGAAGCAGGAAGCCTCCAGCGGTCGAGCCCACGACACGAATGCACGCACGGTTGAAGACCGAGCGTAGCTCGGATGGCTGTTGGCGAGGGTGCTCGCCCAGCCCGCCTGAGTTCGATCCTCGGATCGAACAGGTGCTTCACCTGGGTTTTTCCCCAGCTCGGGGAATTTTTCTCCAATTTCTTCTGTAGCTTTTATCCGCTCGGTGTATTACGACGTGCCCGTCGTCTACGGAGTTTTGATGGTCCCGATGATTTTAAGAAGGACGCGGTCTTGTGATCTATGTATAGTTGTAGGTCTGGTTCTGCACGTGTGCGTGAGTGTGGTGTAGCATGCATTTGTGCATGTACCAGATATTACAACTATACTAGACGAGAGGCTAGAAAAAAAAATACACGCACGGTTGTTTGCTACAGCTAGCAGACATACAGGTTCGTTGTAGCAGCACGTGTAGCTGTTCTGTCGTCGACGTCGGTCAGCAATATATGTTCGCACCTAGTACTGTACTAGGAGTAGGAGTAGGGAGTACTCCGTATTTGGCACGGCGGGTAGTCTTCCGCAGATGCAGGCGTGCGCGTAGGGCGACTTGGGAGCATCGAGACCGTGAGGCAACTCTGTTGGTAGCTGCACATGTCTGCACTGATGCCGCCACGCGTAATTGTACCGCCATCGTCTAGAGAAATCGACTTATCCGTGGACTAATATTTGCTCAAGGAATTGATTTGTTCAGGTTTGTATTTGTGTACATGTATGCTGGGATGACCTTCCAACAAAATATTCCCAATTTTGATCATCAATTCAATTTTAAAAAATCCATATAATTTTACAACATAGATCTCATAGTGAATTAAAAAAACATATACATTTCTAGAAAAATGATGGTAAAAAATAGAGATGTTTGATGGAGAATAAGACCGGTAAAAAATAGAAAAAGTATTGCATGATTGATGACAGGACAACTAACTGAACCGATGGTATCCTCATAGATTAATGACGACACACACTGGTATGTAACTTAATTCTGCTATACATGCACGCATGGTGTGTGTGGTGCCACCATTGTTGGCAATGAACGGTCCTTTTATTAGCTTCATCTATACTAGTTGTCGGAGGCGGCCAGTAAAGTGTATTAGTACGTATTCTCGTTATTAATCACATGGCAGTGCGTGTATAGAATCCTAGGACTAGGATAGATCGGTATGCATGTGTCTGCGGACCCCGTGGCAGCCGCGGGAACAAATCATCAAGCCGCAACCCGCAAACTGGTTCTAACAAATGGACCACACACTCTGTCTCCACGTCCATGAATGAGCGAGGCTATGTTTGGGCCCTTTTTTTTTATTCACCCTGCTAGTAGTTACTAGAGTAGATATTATTTGCCTAGTCTCATTGTAAGTTTCATATTATTTGCATTTAATAAGCTACCACGGAAGCACTACTAATGATGTGACAATGGTTGTAGAAAGATAGAGACGAAGTGAATTACCAGCTCTCTATGAGTCATAGCATTATACAACTATAAAACCATAGAATGAGATTTTCACTGAGACCAGGTGTCTTGTTTATGTTCCATTGGAAACTACGCCTTGAAATTTCCACCGAGTCTAACTAGAGATGGATCCAAACTGTTCTCGCTATTATCTAGGTACATAAATCCATCTAATAAGAATTAACAGTATATGAAAAGACACATTTTCACTTAGGCTTCTCCTTATCTTAGTCCTTATATCCACTCCTAGCTTAGTGCTGCCTCTCACCCTCCTATTTCTTATGGTGTGGTTGTCCGTGTACTACCATCCTGTAGTTATTAAGCCTACACAAACCACGCTAACAATGGGGCCGCCTGTATTCAGGGTACGTTTGGATGACCGACCAGAAAGCTACCCCAGGCCATCGATTTCAAATCACCAAGCCTAGCGTACGAGCTATATCTACTAGATCCCCCAACCAAACACATCTTCTTATTGGGGAGCGCAAGAGGGTCTCTAATTTGAGATGTCAAAGAGGAAGATGGACCTGAGGCACAAGATTTTCATGGAGGAGGTGACACTATCAGGGGTGGATCTACATGGGAGCTGAGGGGCTCCAGCCCCCTTACAGCTGATGAATCAATGGAGAAAGAGAGAGGGTGATGGAGAAGAATTGGTGGAGGAAAGAAGAAAAATAGAGGATTAGAGAGGAAGAAGAAGAGCTAGCCCCCCTTAAGTGTTGTCTTGCATCCACCACTGGACACTATAGTGGCGCAAGGCAGGAGGTGGTGGAGGTTGTCAAAGGAGGAGGAGGTGTAGTAGGAAGTCATGGCAGTAAAGATAGTGAGGCGGATCGGAGCGAGAATGCCAATTGTACGCGGATGTGTAGAGAAATCTAAGGGGCGTAGCATTGCGACACTGTTGCAGGAGATTCAGAAGCAAAGCCTAGTCTTTAATGATTTTAAGTTTTCTTATATCCCGAGGACGTGTAATAGGATAGCACATACGCTGGCTAAATGGGTTACGGACGATATACGAGCTGGATGGTGGACTTATGCTCCAGCTTATGTGACCGACCTGCTAGCCGCTGATTGTAATCATGCTCCCATCTAATGAATGAATATCTTTAAGTCTAAAAAAAAGCTAATTGATCCAGACAAACTATGGATAACAAATAACTAATTTTAGGTACGAATATTCATAGGCTAATTGACCCAAACAAACCATGGTTAATAAAAAGTCCCCATGATAATCAGTTGTTGTAAGTTATTCAATAACATACATACATGAATGATAAAACTTGCTCCACCTATAGTACAAAAGTAGGTGAGACGACATTAAGTGTCTTATTACATGATCTTCATTTGAGTAGGACTGGCAGAGGCAATATATTCTTGCGTAGCTGATTTGCCGTGTAAATCTCCAAAAAACCGCAATAAACAGGAATTGTTGGCACACGGTTCTAGCAGGTTTAGAGTAGGGTGAAACACTTGAACCAGACGGTCCCTTTCTCAGTATGAAATTGGGGAAATCACAAGGGGGGCCCAATGGTAGGCGGCATCGCAGCTATCAGAGGACAACTGCCTTAATTACACAGGGGCATGGCCTTTTATAGTGGCTCCCCAGCTCAAGACTAAAAGTACAAGTGTGGCAGAACCTCCTAAATCATATGGCCCACATGCATCATTATTGTCTAAACAGACTCCTAATAACCATGAATGTGTGCCATGAGACTTAAAAGGTCTATCGGGTAAATCCTGAATCATCCACGATTCTCCGAGTAGAATCAATCATTACAAAGAGACATTACAGTATTCCAACCATTTTATACACATAAGGTATTTCGGAGTAAAATAACGGAAGGATTACAATAACATAAATTTACAAACCATTTATTTCACAATTCACAAACCATAAGTTTGATTATTACAAACCATAGTAGTAGTGGAGTAGCGATAGATAACTTTATTACAATACCAGGCGATAAGTTCGGCCCAAGAGCCAAACATCCTACTCGTCGTCACTTTCCGCAACGACTGTCATGCAGCAGGATGCGAAGCACTCCTGCCCATGAAACTCACCTGCAACAAGGGTTCAACAACCCTGAGTACAAAAGTACTCAACAAGACTGACCCGATGAAAAAGAGGGGTGAAGACTCAGAAATGCAGGCTAGAGGGACAAGGTAAGGCTTGCAAAAGCTAAGAATTTTTGCAGAAAAGCTTGACAGAAAGTAAAGTTGTCTTGCTCTAGATCAAGATTACCATCAACTTCATTCTTAAACCTTAAGTATTATTCAAGTTGTTACTACGATGATAAACAACGATCGAGTCTTCTTCTCCGAGAAGCAACGGCGATTCGAATCCATTTTCATACCCAGCTAGGACCTAGATCTTGGTATGCATGAGGCTCCAACCAAAATGCATACCAGACCAAAGATATACCGGGATAACAACCGCAGCCATATATCACCACATGATACACGTGACCACTCAGGCCCAGGGTATCGATATACATGGGAACTTAAACCCACAGCATACCACACTATGACATATGTGGGGACTCTGGCCCCATAATATATCACTCCATGACATACCTGGGCTCCAACCCTTAGTATGTCACTTCATGCACGTGGATTTCTAGTTCTCGATATTACCAGATCACCATCGACACGGGACCTAGGGCATCAACAGATAAAAACACTACAGAGGGACTCCATTCCCAATGCAAATTACCCGTCCGGACTCGATTTATTAACTATTAACATGATTCCGACAAGAAAAGCCATCCTCATGTTTTTCATTCTTTTTTCTTTTTAAAAACCTACTAATTAAGCAGGGCTAAGCATTACTACGCATTTTCCCATTTAACAGGTAACAAGGAATATGGAAGTAAGACAGGTAATGCAGTTGGTAGGTTTTCACTCAACTCCTATTACTTAATGCAACATCTCATAGCTGAAGCGATAAAACCTTTATAAAATATAATAGGGTTTGAATGCATCCGGGGCTTGCCTTGGTATTCGGGGTAGACGGTCTTGAGCTCTGAATCAACTCCCGATTCCTGAATCTGCTCTTCCTTGGGATCTGGTGCGACAACGTTAAACTCTCCGTTAACGAAAACTATATGATAAAATGATATAATTCAACATGATGGAATAGTAAACATGATGCTCGATGGATGCATGACCAGATTAAGGACTTGAGTACAACTTTCCTTCATGATAAAGTTGCAAGCCAACCAAGACTTACTCACTAAGTTCATTAGGGTTAACTACGTCATTTAATAAGGTTATTAAACACATGAAATAACGTTGATTAGTCCCTAATGACACGGTTAAGAAAAGCGCAAATAATTAATTAAAATGCCAAAGGTCATTAGGGTTAATGACCCAAGGTCATCAATCAATCCCAAAGTCAAACAACCCTATAATGATTAAACATGATTAAAGGGGTTAATTAATTAATTAAAAGAATTTAAATAAAGACATAAAAATTAAATTTGTATAATTGAGCTCAAAATTTTATTTTGAAAAGCTTTTGGTCTAATTAGATGGCAAAACAAATTTCAGAATTAAAAGCCAATTATTTTATTTATTAAAAATCATAGAAGATGCATTTTTCAATTAAAAGGACTAATTTAGCCTTATACAAAAATTACTCAAATTTGACATTTAATATTTTTTCTAGGTAGTGGACATCATAGAGAACATACACAAAAATTTGCAGAATTTTTGGAGCTATACATGAATTACTATGATTTTTTTTAAATAAAATAGCATTTAAATCATTTTCTAGAAATAGAAAAAGAAAAAGGAAAAATCGGCTCCCGATGTTGACCGCGGCGGCGGCGATTTTGACCGGCCAAACCTCGCCGACGGTGAGGTCCCCGGTGATGGGACTTGGCCCTACAGGTTCATCTCGGCACGGGGACCAACTTGGGCTGGCTAATGGAGTGGCGGAGCAAGAGCAGCCGGCTCGCCGGCGGCCATGGCGGTTACGGCGGAGCTCGGGCATGACGGCAAAAGCTCATCGGAGTGTCTCTGCGATGGCGAGGTTTCCTACATGAGCTATGCACCCTCACGAACACAAACATCCACAAGATGAGACTCAATTTGACCCCCAGCCGCAACGGCCACGCGCACGGCGGAGCGGCATGAACATGCCGGCGGCGAGCCACGGCGGCCGGACGCTACGACGCGACAGAGGTGAAATTGAGAGCATGGACAGGTGTAGGAGCTCACCGCAGGCACGGTGCGCACGCTATCGGGCTCGGAGGCGGGCTGAGTCGAGCTGCAGACGACGGTGGTGATGGCAGCGGTGGTGTTCCGGTGGCAAGGACGGTGCTCCGACGTGTCCTGTCCTCTAGAGAGTGAACCAAGGTGCGCATGAGGAGCATGATAAGATGGAGGACAGGATAAAGGGGTAAATGGGAATATGATTTCAACCTTGGCGGCGGTGGACGGCGAGAAAGGTCGCGGCGGCTCGGCGACCGGTCGCGAGGAAGATGACGGCTCGAGGGGCGACTCGGGCAGGGAGAGCGAGCACAGACTAGCTCAAACAAACCGTAAGGATGAGGCAGAGCTGATGGAGAATAAAATGAAGGCGGGGTGCGCACTCGGTGGTGGCGGATTTCGGAGGTGGAGCGAGGTCATCGGCGGTGAGCAGAAGAAAGAAAAGAGGACGACGGCGGCGGTCACGCCTATATATAGGGCAGAGGCGAGGTATGGACGGGCGACACGGGGCGGTGAAGCTTCACACGCGAGGTGAGCTGGCGACTGCGGTACGCCGGTATGGGCGACGGTGGACGGCGGCGCGGCTTGAGAAGCCGGCCATGGCGGCCACCCATAGGTTTCGATGCTGTTCAAGCTAATTATAGAAATGCCACTTGTTTAAAATAACAAATTAGTCCAAAATTTATATAGGAACTTAAAAATCTCAAAAAATATCATTTGCATAAATTTTAATAGCTACACTTTTCATTTAACAGACATTTTGAAATTCTACTTAGTTTTTGAAATATGAATTGAAATTCAAAAAGGGAGCAAAACCCTAGAAACAAATATTTGAAATTACTTTTGATTTTTAAATAAAACTTGAAAATGTTCAAAACTATGAAATGTTCAAATCTTCAAACCAAACATCTTTCATATACAAAGTTTTCTCAAATTATGCATAATTTTTGAATTATGGTTTTTAAAATCAAAGGGGGACAAATGCTAGAAAACTATATTTTCAAATTTAATTGAAATTCTTTGTGGAAACTTAAAAAACTTTAAATACAAAAAACTTTAAATACCAATTTTGTATCTCTTATCAAGATCTATAAAATATCTTTTTAGAGTATCCCCAAATTCCTTATAGATTTTTGAATTATAGAAAAGGGGATAAAACCAGGTTTTGAAATAAAGGGTTTTTGAAACCGAACTCAAACTCAATTTGGTTTCTAATTTAATTGGTTGGTCATTAGTGATCACAAACATCATACTAGGACATTTTTAGGTCAATGACCCAATGACACCCTTGGTTGACCAAGTTGACTTTTGGAAAAACATTTTATAGCTTTCCAATTTAAATTTAAATTTGAATTGCAAGACTTGGGAATAAGCTTTGAAATCCAAATTCAATTTCAAATATGGAAATCATTTTTAGGGTTGGACTTATATTTATACACTATGCTTGACACTAGTGTAAACATGGTTTACACCTCAAGTACATAGAATATAAACCAAGTATTTTAGATTACATCCGAAAGTAGGGTTTCATGATTTCATGTGACCAAATATTCCAGAAACACAATCAACCTATGAAATGTAAACTTGTTTTAGTTGATGCACATTAAGGTTGACTTAAACATCAATGCTTTGCAATGCATATGATGGCATGACAGGTTTTAGTTAATATAACACTAGGGGTGTTACAACAAGCGTGCCCCCAATAGGAGTATCGAGACCCTAGACACTGACCCTACTACACGTGGGCCTCCTAGGGGTAGGCCAGTCCACCATTTCTCAGCCACGGGCCATGGACCGTGGCCCATCACTACTTACGAGAGGCCCATTAAGCCCACTACTTGTTTACAAGCCCCCAGCTTGGCCCGGCGCGCCGTCCTGATGAAGGCAGTCTCGGGTTGTTGCCTCCTCCACGCAGAGCTTCTAGGGGAGTCGAGGTTCCGTCGATCAGCCTCCGCTTGAGCAATGGTCATCGCCACCGGACCTCTGCCGTCGATTGGCTCTGTGGCCTCCGCTGATATCTAACCTCCGGGGGCTCCTCTCTAGAACCTGCGGACATGAACAAGATAGATACACTAGAACTGTCAGTCAGACACAAGTCGAAGGTAACAAGCCCCTCCGGTCCCGGGGCGTACCTCCAACATTCCCCCTTGAGGGTTAGGTGCAACGGAGGCGGGTCTAGCCATCAACACGCCCCTGGCCGTGGAGGCTGCTTTTACCTCCGACCCCCTTGACCCATTGATCGTTGGACCAGAGGCTGGGTTCTTTACCGTTGCACAGCATTTGATCTTGTCCGTTCATTTTGAATCGATTTGTTCTGCGCCGTTCGATCTGCGGGCCAACGCGACCGTTGGACCGAGAAGCCGAGGCGCCGCTTCACCGCCAATATAAGAGGGGAGCACGGTGAAAATGACCCGTACTCCCCTTTGCTTACCATCGCATAGGTTTTCTTTTTCGCTTGCTGCCTCCACATTTGCCTTTGCCTCGGCACCCTACCGTCGTGGCACCTAAATGCCCCTGCTGCGCGCGTCGTCATCCGTTCTGTGGCCCCTATTCCCAATTCCAGGGTGTCAGAGTTGGAGGCTTCCTTGATCTTTTCGAGCAGTGCATGCTGGCTGCTACGGAGGCTAGGGATCTCGAGGAGTCACTATCTGACGTTGAGGCTTCCCCTAGTGATCTAATGCCTCCGAAGAGCGCTTTGTCTGATTCGGAGGTCAGCTACGAAAGTCGTAGCTTGATGACCCGGGCGATGATCGATGGCCTCAAAGAGAAGGGTTATATTCCTGCTGGCCACAGGCGACCTTCGGGTGAGGAGACTGTCCCGCTACCTGAGAGAGATGAAGCCGTTGTGTTTAGGGGCTTCTTCACCTGCGGTCTTTGCTTCCCCTGCTGCAACTTCGTTCGGTGTGTATTTCAGTGGTTCGACGTACAGCTTCATCATATGACCCCTCATGCATTTTTGAATATGAGTAAATTCCTTTGGACTGTCGAGTCATACGGTGGAGGGATCAGTATAAACACTTTTGCAGAGTTTTATGAGTTACAAAAATAGCCAAAGTACATTGGTACAAAGCTTGCTCAGTTCGCATCGTGTAGCTTTATGGCCAAGAGGAATCCTGGCAAGGGCAAGGAAAAAATTGCTATTTCTTGGTGCCAGAGGGGGAAATGGGAGCCTGTTGACTGGATGGACTACTGGTTTTATGTGAAGACTTCTGGTGTTTCTCGAGTCACAGAGGATGGTCGGAGGATCAATACTTTTCCCTTCGCCTCCGTTATGACCCGGATGGACCTACACACCAGCATCAAGCCGGAGGTAACCGTTTCCGAGAAAAGGAAGTCCTGCACCAAAGCATTTGTTGATGCTTGCCGTTATTCCGGAGGAAGGGATCTTATGGAGGAGATGACCGATTTCTGGCCCTTGCTTGGCGGCCAAGACAGGAGGAAATTTGTCATGCAAAAACTGGATCTTCCTATTTTTGGTGTGGCTGGTGGGATCCCATGTCCGCACTTTGGGCTGCAGCTCCCTGAGGGTCAGAGCAATGAGGACTTTGTCCGTGCCATAAAGCAGAAGGCTGTTGAAATACTTGGTAAAGTTTCTAAAAAGGAATATCTCGCCCGGAGGTCTGAAGCTGGTATTATGCCACGCCTTAACAGGGTCTTTGAGGAGCTCGGCGTGCACTATGTTGAGCGTGATGTTCCGGATAAGATAAAGAAGAAGGTTGACAAGAAGGAGTTGCTTAGTGCTGCTACTGTTGCTAGTGCTACTACTGCTACTAAGGTTGCCGAAGAGAGGAAGAGGAAGGGTGGTGCTTTGATCCGTGGAGCGCTGAAGAAGCAGAAAGGAGCCTCCGCTAAAACTGTGGAGGTTGATGATGTTTTTGAGACTTTGTATGATGAAGAGGAAAGTTCTGGTATGGATCTGGAAATGACGGAGGCTGGCGCTCCAATGGCACATGATAAAGAGGGTTCGTCTGGGCAGTCTCAGCCGGCCTCTCCCGTCCTTGCAGGTGATGCCTCCGGCTCTTCTCCACTTCGGCCTGTTATGCCGTTTGCTGCACCTATGCTTCTACTAGAGAAGGAGATTGTTTCATCAGAGGTCGTTGTGAGGCCTTTTTCTAGCGCTTACGTTGATGATAGCTCCGACGATGAGTCAGAGGAGGTGGCAGCGAAAACTGATAGTGTGGAGAGGCTTGCAAAGGACATGGTGGTCACTGCCGATGCCATGGAGAAACCCGCGGAGGTGGTACAGCATGAGACGGAGAACGTGGTAGTGGAACAGGATTCGTATACTTCAATTCAAGGTGAGGTTTTTACTCGAAGTATGATTTACCTAGATTTTCTTGCTCTAATAGTATCCTGTGGTAGGGCTTCGGAGGGGAGGTATCCTTGCTCGGTGAGCCCATACATGGTAGTTGTGAATCTTAGGATTATTTAATTGGTCCTTTGACTTGTCTTGTTTTGCTTGTTTTGTTTAGCTCGTAATGCGGTAAAGGCTGCTCAAATGGCACCTTTCGGTGACCTCGACACCACCTGCTCCTGAGGCCGCGTTGCCCCATCCCAGTCTCCGCCAAGTTCTAGTGTTCCTGGGGCGGCTTCGACTGATTCCGGCGCTGATCATGATAAGCGCTTTCTGCTTGGGGTGGGCCGATGGTATTGGCCAGATGACGGAGGTGATGGGTTGTGACCTAACTTGGCACCTCGTACAGCTGCCCCATGACGTTCTGATGCGAGCCCAAGTTGATCACCATGTCATCGTGAGTTGTTTCGTGATATATGCTTTTTATAGTGGGCATGGCCTTTTATAGTGGCCAAGTTGATACTTCCCTAATTACATAGGGGCATGGTCTTTTATAGTGGCTCCCCAGCTCAAGACTAAAAGTACAAGCATGCCCCTAATGGAAGTTTCGAGACCCTAGACACTGACCCTACTACACATGGGCCTCCTAGGGGTAGGCCGGTCCACCATTTCCCGGCCACGGGCCGCGGACCGCGGCCCATCACTACCTATGAGAGGCCCATTAAGCCCAGTACTTGTTCACAAGCCCTCCAGCTTGGCCCGACGCGCCGTCCTGATGAAGGCAGTCTCGGGTTGCCGCCTCCTCCACGCAAAGCCTCCGGGGGAGTCGAGGTTCCGTCGATCAGCCTCCGCTTGAGCAACGGTCATCGCCATCGGACCTCCGCCGTCGATTGGCTCCATGGCCTCCGCGGAGGCTTCCCAGCGGAGATCTAACCTCCGGGGGCTCGTCTCTAGAACCTGTGGACATGAACAAGATAGGTACACTGAAAATGTCAGTCAGACACAAGTCGGAGGTAACAAGCCCCTCCGGTCCCGGGGCGCACCCCCAACAGGAATCATGCTCTAAACCGGGATTTTTTCCTGCTCTCGGAGGAAATATCTTGGGATTACTTTTCTTGAACCACTTGGGTTCATATTGTACGCTGTATAATGCTAGCTGATGTGACTTTATATAATTTATTACAGACCAGCATCTCAACTGCTTGATGCAAAACGGCAGATTCCAGTTCCACAGCTAGGACAAGAGTAATCTTGCGTTTTATAGGGGAAAAACGAAGGATCGGAAACACTTTTCCTAATAATTACTAATATTAAGGAGATGAGATGAATCAGCCAAGGGTTATTCTTATTCTGCGCTAGCATACATTATCCCATTCCTTGTTTACGTCAAATTAATATTAAGTTTCTTGATATTCTCATTATGCTCCCCTTTTGCTTTGGCATCGAATATGAGTAGTGTATTATACAAAAAAAATGCAGGCTAGCTCAGTACCTCCCTTGGGTGGTCAGAGTTCGAGTCCATCAGGAGGGACTTACTCTATTTGTAGCTTCCACCGAAGCCACCAGGTAAAAAAGAAAACTTTCTCATGTACCCCACAGGTATAGATATGTGGCCAACTCATTTCACGGAGCTGTAGTAACATTGTGTACATGTGGGGCAGGGGTTTAAGGTTTTTTCGATTTGCATAAGAAGATCTTCTTAAGTTTAAATATTAAAATACTAAGGGGTTGTATAGCCACCGCCGATGGAGTTTTTTTATTTTATATTAAACTAAAGGTCATAGGAGCTTTAAGTTTGTTTTGTTGTGGTGTTTTTTGTGATTTATTACCTCTTATTTTTCCATAGCATGCCTCAGCATGAGGGTTAGTTTGGAACTTCAAGATGGGTCTCTTATTAGTAGTAGTAAGATTAGCTAGATTAAGATCCCCCCCCCCCAACCCCAAACAAAGAATAGCTAGATTTATACTATCCTTTCAAGCAGAAATATATATGTTGTGCATCACCAGTCTCAACAAAGTTTTGGCTATATTTTTTGGTCTAGGTGTCCTAGTTGCACATATATAAAAAAAACATATAATATTTTTAGACAAAAATTTTTTATATAAGTTTATTGGCATCATTTTCAACTTACTCTCCAAATTTAAGAGGCAAAAAATAATTTGAAATCTGTTAATAGCTTTGATATGGGTGACTTCGGGAACTCTATAATTTCAATATTATTCATTCTCAGAGAGGCATCATACTGTTTTCTGGTGCTTCTTTTGTCTTACTTCTAGCATGGTTCAACTTATTTCCTATGGTGTCCTGATTTAAGTTGATCCTTTTCTTTATATATATCTAACATCCGAAAAAGCTTAAATTACAAGCAATCCTGGGCCGGGGTAAAACTTGAGCAGAACTGAAAATGAACAATGTATACTGCGCAGGAACGTACGGAATTAAAGAAAGAGCTCGTAGCTTACATATACTGTAGCACCGTGCATATATACTACGTACGTAGCACACATGAATGCATATGTACGTAGGAGAGAAGCACGTTAGGTGCAGTACATGTGTGTACAGACTATGCCATGTACGTACATATATACATGCATGTATACTGAAAAAAACATTGTCTGTTCATTTATACCAGTAATGTATAAAATGATGATTAAGGAACAAGAAACCGGCTGGCCGTCCTGTGTGGCAATGTAATCTAAAAAGATCGTAAAAGATCGACCAGACCAGGCGATGTACGTACCGTTCGTTAGTAGAGTACGTTATTAGTACACACGGGACTGCACTTTACAAATTCTATTGATCGAGCATGCAGCATCTAATTTCTGCATTGCATGCGCGCAGTGCAAGATGCAGGCCGGCCGGCAGTGTCACCTAATGGTCCCTTAAACCATTGTACATACGCTTAATTTGTCTAAGCCGTACGTACGTACGGCGTATATATATGTGCCAACGAGTGTTCACAGATCTCGTGTCGCAGCGCGCACACGGGGTCAAGCACGCACCCTGTCATCGTACGGTACCTAATTATCATTCTTGTCGGTCATTAGGAAAATTAAAGAAAAACTTAAAGCCCGGTTATATATAACAGCCAAAATCGTTATCAGAGATCAACTCATCATTAGTGACATGTTTTGTTTCCTAGAGCCATGGGCGACATACACCGGCCTAATCAGCAACTTGTTATGTTTACAGCTCACATCTCTATTCATAGATTAGAGACTCGTTTTTCAATTTCGCGTCACTAATTAGCATGTCGATCTCTTTTGTTGTTTTGGCAATAATAATGGAAAAGGAGCTTGTGGTCAGTGCTATAGTATACATACTGTACACCATAGCTAGCGCCGTACAGTATGCAGCGTCATACTGTACACGCATTAGTATTGTCGATTTATAATTAATAATGATGATTAAGGAACAACCACACCACCGGCCGTCCGGCCCGATCCTGTGGCAATTAATAATCGAAGTAGCAGAAAAAAAAAAGGACCAGGGGGCGGTGTACTGTTATTATATAATAGCAGACGATGAAGACACGCACGCGACTGCACTTTACAATATCTAATAAGCACGCATCTAACTGCGCATGCAGGCCGCTGTCACCGTTAATGGTCCTCCCTTAACCATATGCATGTGTGCGCGCCAACGAGCCGGGGAGGAGGGGCTCACAGATCTCGCTCGTGTGGTATACAGTATATGTAGTGCGTACGAGGTGATCGCGCACGCACCTGTCGCCGTAGGTACCCTAATTATTTGGTATTCTTGCAGGACTGGGACTGGGACCGGGACCGGGACCGTACCAGACTTAAGGGAAACCAATAATTATACACACACACTGTAGTCATCGGCAAGAAGTAGACAGCTGCATCAAATGGACTGGACCACACTGCAGGGTAGGCCATCTGGAGTGTACAGTTAACTGGGACGCTACACTAGTACGTAGACAGCTGCATCAAATGTACATGCCTGCCAGTCATGATGCCTGCATTATATACCCTATATCTGAATGAATATACACACCAACAAAAGTTGGCAAACAAGTGCGGAATACACATTTTGATGATCCGTTTTGTTCCTGAGGTCGTGTCAGTTTTTTTTCCTCGAACATGTAAAAGACTTGTGCATCTAATAGAGATCATGTATATGGTATAGTATACATAGGTTGCTTTTATCCAGGTTAATTATATATTATCATCTCTTATACTATATAATTATTATATATTATTGCGTGAGTTGGTATCATACATATACTTCCTCTGTCCTGGAATATAGTATATTTTTGTCAAAAAAAATAAGAGAGAAGGCAATAGACATATGTACCCCTACTTAACTTCTTAATATATTGAATTCTGAGTTTTCTTTTAGAAAATATTGAAACCACTCGATAGTATCAACTTCATTGTTATTTGAGGAAACATTATCTTCTTTATTCCCTAAATGTATTATATTTGAAGAGATATCTCTAAAATCCAGAATGCACTCTATTCTAAGACGGAGGAAGTACCGGTAACAACTATACTATACTATACAATATAATATACATATTTATACATAATGTCTTCAGTTGTGGAAAGTAGTAGATAATTAAACAAGACTACTGGAACCAAGATGTGTTAACTTTTGTTGATACTATATGGTGTACTTTCAGTTTAGTGGCCGCCATACAGATACTCACTTCCCATATATATAATATATACTCAGATAGTACAAATTATACACGTAATTAAATAAGGCGATCGATGTGGTCCCGATGGATCTCGAACAGCTGAGTCCTCCAGCTGTTAGTGGCGCGAGTTGATTAGTGCACATTACATAGGTCTTAGTTAAGGAAAAGTAACAAAAAAAAGGAAAGAGATTAAGTATGGCGCCGCCCCGTGACAAAGACGAGACTAACACTAGCTAGTGGTAGAGATCAAGCATGCATTTTTATAGCTACTAGCTACTAGATAGGGCACTCTTTCTTTCATCCCTACTCCTATATATATAAAGCTTCTAGGTACCACCATCAATCGCTACCACTAGCATTTTAGCTAGTATAGTGTGTACTGTAATAAACAATAACTCGATCTGAAACCGGGGCTAATAATCAAGCCATTGTTTGGATGGACAATTTTGAATGCCAATAGAAGATCTAAACTTTAACTAATCAAGGTCAAAACAAAACTAATGGAAACTAATTGATTAGTAGAAATCTTTAGAAAAAAAAACTAATGGAAATTTTAGTCCGGTGATCCAAACATACCCCAACGCTTGCGTTTAATTTGCGCCGTACACTGTGAATCACCATTAACCTGCTCTCCTTAAACAGCCTAACATTCTAGCTACATAGAGTTCACAACTTCTACCATATATGCATAAACGACTATATAGTATATAGTATATGATAATAGTAACAACTATAACTATAATCCAGTTACTTTGAACAAAAGAAATACTTAGCCGACCGGCCACTTTCTGTAAAGCTTTCCTTTGCTAAAGCAAGCAACACACAGACACACTGCTAGCTTGCGGATGCATAGACGCAAAGTGTGCTTGTGAATACTACTATATGCTATTATTAGTAGTAGTGGTGCACTTTCCATCTTCCACGTATATGTTCCGCGATTGGAGCTGATCAAGAGATGTGATTTGCGGACTGACTAGCTTGACACGATCTCTAAACCTCGCATTTTGTTTTTATATTTTTCTCATAGGATATACAAGTTCATATATATTATTAAGTGTGTACATGCGAAATGCTTGTATTGTATTTCGCAAAAATATACTATAATAAGTTCACCTTGCTATTGAAGCTTTCCTGACCTCAAGATTGTTATTCTAGAAGATATTCAAGAAAGAACGATATTATTGATGAAATGATTGGCAATGCATGCTTAAATTTGATTCAAGACATGTGTGACTTGAGTATCCATGGCTTGATAGAGTGAAGAGATATAGCAATGAAAGAGCTTTGAGGCAAAGCAAAGGCGAGGGCATAAAACGGCTTGGGCGTTGAGGTACCATGTTTGAGGTGAAGACGAGAGTATTTTCCTTTAGTGAAGGCACATGAATCGAGCTATTAAGAGTCGCATTTGTGGATGATCAAATCAGTACCGAACCCTATAAAAAGTTACTTATGGAGTTTTCACCATACTCAGGACTTAAGGTGGACATGCTCATGGCAATGAAGGTGTTGAAGCCCCTCATATGGTGAACATCAAAGGGACGACAATATAATATTTAAAGAATGAGAGACTCAAGTGGGATTTAATTGCATATCTTTAAATCTTGAGTAAAGGTCTAATATAAGTCAAGAGGGATGCAACACTAAGTGCATGTGTCAGTTGTCGGTGTTCCGAACCCCCAGGGGTTAACACCAACGAGTAATATTCGTAATTGTGTGCTCCCTTAATCCGGTGGGTGGTGCAAGGAGGACACGGCGATTTATCCTGGTTCAGACAAAGAAGGCCCTACATCCAGCGGGGGAGGATAGTTCGTGTTATCTTGCACCGAAGTGCTAGTATAGGGGAGAATACAAGCAGATGTGAGGAGCGTGAGCTGGAGCTTGGGCGTTCGGGCACCTTGCTTTCTGTTTCACTCTGCCTCACGGTGTTGTTTGGTGGTCTAATGCCCTAGCCTTTTTTATGTTCAAAGCGCCCCCCTCTTGCGAACATCCTGGCGTCTCCTTTTATAGGTGAAGGAGCTGCATAGGGGTACATATATCCAGAGTCCTTGTGGCTGGTGACGCATGGCGTGGAGGCCGATCACGTCGGTGCTGCTGTAGAGATGTACGTCGGTATGGGAGGTCCTGCAGCCGTCGCGTCGGGAGTTATTGAAGTGCAGCCCGGAGTCGTTGGAGTCCCGCTCGAGGGTTCGTCCGACGAAGTCGAGGGGCGGCGGTCGAGGACCTGGCTCGAGTCAAGGGGGTCGAGTCGAGAGGGTCAAGCCTCACCGGATAAGGTCGAATCCCAGAAAATACGGGAAACGTACTGATTTACGCATCTCGAGGGGGTGCCGGACGAGGCACAGTGCTCGGCATGACGCAACAGCGAAGTACGACCCACGGGATTCCGGGGCATGGGCGGTAAAAGCAAGATTTGACCGCCATTACCACAACTGTTACCATAAATGTGGCCATACGGTTAGGTGGGGGTAGGTAAAATGCATTAAATACGCCCGGATCCGTACGGGAGAGTCGGTAGCCGAGGGGTGCATTGTCCTCGAGGACTGCCCATTCGCGCGAACGAAGTTTCGTCCTCGAGGGCAGGCTCATTCGCCGGGCGAAGTTCCATCCTCGAGGGGTCGCCCGGATTGTACCCTCGAGTGTACAGTCCCAGTCCACGCGGTAGCCCCTCGAGCAGGCTTTGGCTCTGGGCCATCGTAGCCCGTTCGTGGGTCAGCCCAATATGCCTTAGCCTGCGGGCCTTCGAACGTTAATGAGGGAGGTCACTAGAGGGTTCGTGTTGCTGATTTGCAGGGATTAGTCCGGTAAACCGAGAGTTTGAGGTACCCATTTCCTGGGTATCGACAGTAGCCCCTGAGCCCCTGCGCGAGTGATGGCACTCGGGCAGGGGGTCAAGAGTCGGAGGCGGGATGTGATTCGGATCTTTCCGTGGGGGAGGCGCGCGAGCGAACCCCGCGGGGGTAGCCCCCGAGGCCTCGTAGGAGTCGGAAGACTCCTGTGAGGGCTTCATTTGTCTTTGATCGAGGGGTGCTTGTCCAGTTGGGTACAGGCCTGAACTGGAGTCGCAGCGCTTTACCGAGGGGTGCGTCGGGACGCCGAGCCCCCGAGGGATTTTCGATCCTCTTTCATCGAGGGGTGCCGGGCACGGTCGAGCTCCCAAGCCTCCTACGGCTGGGGCGTTGCCGGCCTCGGCATTCCTCTCACGAGTCCTTTTGATCGGACGTGAGGCGAGAAGCGTCGGACTACCCTCGATAGGGCGAGCCGCGAAGTTCTCAGTGAGCTGGTAACGGGAAAATCCAAATGAGAGCCCATTCCTCGTTCGATAGAGGTCGGCTGGTGGCCCAGAGGCGGTCTCATTAGAGCAAAACGCATGGTCTTACGGATACCAATTCCATTCGATAGGTCTCGGCGGCTCGACGCCTCCCTTCGGGGGGATTCCATAAAGTCCGTAGCATTTTGCCTTGGATGTGACCAAAGGGGTCTCGAGAGTTCGTTCTCGAGCAAGGCCTCATGTTGGCTCCCCCTTGGTCACCCCTGACTCGGGTGCTCGTGGGCGGCTGTCGAACCCTGATCGAGGGCCAGCCTTCGCTCCCTCGAGGCTTGTTGTAGGGCCGGAGCCCGCTTACCATCTCCTGGAAGAGTTCGCCGGTAAGTGACGCTTATTTTTCTTACCGTTAGACGTGCCTTTTGAGGAGGAAGCTAAGACGATGCGGTAGTGGAGATCGTGGTGGGCCCGAGCAATGGCTCTTTGCCAGAGGTGTGACGCGTGCATCCGGTCGAGGATCGAGGGGGAACAGTCAGGTAAGCGCATTAATTGCGGGAAGTTACCTTTTTCTTGCCGTCGGACTTCGCCCGTTGCTCTTCCCGGGTATAAAAGAGGAGGGGGACAGGCGTTGTTTGCCCCCACCTTTGCCATCCTCCCGAATTCCTGGTTTCCTGCGCGCGTGAGGGTAGAAACTTAGAGCAAGAAATCGCAATTGGGAACCTTCCCGGTCGTTCGTCCGCCGAGGAGATTCGCGTTGTTGCTGCCGCCGCCGTGTCCACCGAGCAGATCCGTGCCGCCGCTGCTGCCATGGCCCCCGTCCTCCAGCCTGCCGAACCCTGGCGCCCGTTGACCGTGACGCGACAAAGGCTGAACGAGCTGGTGGGAGAAGGACTTCTCCGCCCCGTCACCGATCCGAATCGGCCGGAGTAGATTGCGCCGCCGAGGAACCACCAAGAGCCAAACCCGCCGGAGGGCTATGTGGTGAGCTTCCTCAAATATCATCGGCATGGGTTCGGCGTACCCCCGAGCGAGTTCATGCGGGGGTTGATGAACTTCTACGGCGTCGAGCTCCAACATTTCTCCCCCAACGCCATTTCCAATGCCGCCATCTTCGTGGCCGTCTGCGAGGGCTACCTTGGGATGGCGCCACATTGAGAGCTGTGGCTCCATCTTTACAAGGGGGAGTGCCTCCCCGGTGGCACCAGGAATAAGGCGAGTCATCAGAGTGGGCTGCCTCAACTTCGTGTTGAAGACCAAAAAGTCGGAGGAGCCGCGCGAGTATATCCCCACCGGGTTGATGTCCAACCACTCTCGGTGGGACGAGCAATGGTTCTACCTTCGCAACGACGGCGGCTACCTCCCACCGTACACCGGGCGGCTTATCACCGAGTGTCCATTCAACTGGCCACACAGGTGTGGTGGTCTCGGCCTTCCACAGTCGACGGGTGCTTCCTCTGATGGAGTGCCCACTGCGGTTGGACGAGATGCCCCCCTCAGCGGCGCCCGAGGTTCTCGAGAGGTGCCGGATGTCCGGCGAGAAGCCGTCCGCCGTGGAAGTCATTGCGCGGGTAAAGGGGACGGTCGCGGGCTCGTTCAGGGCAGAGGACATCAACCGCCTCCCCATGCGGCCGGAGGAGGGTTTCCTCGACTTGGTGAATGCCCCGACCCATGCCTTTCGCGCTTTCATTCCGTCCCTTTCTCTTGTTCCTGTGTCTGAACGTTTTCGTGTAGGGGAGAATCAACTACCGAAGATCGAGGCCCCCGTTGAGGGAGGACGCTCCCGATCATTAGGTGAGACGCTTCAATGCCCAGCAAGAAAAGTGGCGTAAGGACGAAGAGGAGAAGAAGAAGGCCAAGAAGCTCCGGGAGCACGAAAGGCTTGCGAGGCGCCACGCTCAGCAGAGGCGCGACGGGCTCCCGGAGGAGAAGTCTCCCTCGTCCGAGGGAGATGAAGATGACGTTGACGATGACGGCAATGACATCGAGGGGGTGGCGGGCGTCTCGAGCTCATCTTGTCGGGTTCCTCCCATGCTGACCGCCCCTTCGTGCAGGAGAAGGCGGTGGAGCAACGCGCCCCCCAGCCGGTGACGTCGGCCTCGGAGCGCCGGCGTGGGAAAAGGTGGGCCGGCGCCTCAACTCGAGGGGGTTCACCCCCCTCCCGTCGTACTCGAGGCGGGACCCCACCCACTTCGACCCGGGAAACCCGGTCTCGGTCGTCGGCGCGGGCGGAGCAGAGCCGTGCTCAGGAGGCCCCGTCGGAGCAGGAAGGCGCGGCGACCCCACCGACGGCCACGAGCAGCCTCAGCCCCGGGGAGAGCTCGGCTTCGGGAGGGGCCTCGAGATCTACTGGCGGTTCGAGGGGGACCCGAAAGGCCTCTATCCCCTTCGGGTAAGTGTTGTTGATTCATTTCTTTTTCGTTGCATCCTCATCGTGCAGTTTAATAAGCTTTTTGCCATCTTGCTTCCCGTCTAGGCCCAAGCGCCAAATCGAGGAGGCGTCTCTTGCGCCGGCTAAGCGGCTCAAGGTGGATGCAGCTGCGAAGACAAAGGCCCCAGTCATAGGTGCGACATCGAGGCCCTTGGCTCTGTGGGAAGCCAAGTGGTTGTCCTCAGCCCTCGGAGCTATGGCGTGCGGTAGGCTGATGGGTTCTGCTGTTGCTGTAGGGTCGAGCGTCTCGGGGACCGCGACGGGTGGCGACTCCAAGCTAGGGAGGACGCAAGAGGGAGGGAGCGCCTCCTTGACATTGTCATCCACGGTCCTCGAGCTCAGCCTGGCGTCAGGGGGCGGAGCCCGACGTTGGGAGCTTTCGCTCCTGGCCGACCGGAGGCCTCGATTCCCGCACCCAAGGCGGGAGCCCCCAAGGGCCACGAGCCGGGAAAGGAGGTAGACGTCGTCGACCTCAAGGGTGAGGAGACCACAGCCCTTCCCCCCTCGACGGGAGAGCGGAAACCTGGCCGGCGGGGCTACGCGAGCTCGAGGCCCAGAGAAAGCAGGAGCAGGGGGGCCTGCAAGAAGTAGAGCTGCCGCGGTCGCAGCGGGAGGAGGAGAAAGAGCAGCAGGAGCGGCAGGAAGAGGAGGATAAAACCGAGGGCCAGCCCCAGCATCAACAGGTGCAGCAGACGCCACCGGGGGACACGGCGCCGCTGGACCTGCCGATGCAGCAGCCGCCCGAGACATCGAAGACAGAGGGGACTTCAGGACCGCCCAAGCAATGGGTGTCCGTGATCACTCTGGACGAGATGCTGGCCGAACAAGAAACGGTGTCGAAGGCGTCGACGGTCCCGCGGCTATTAGGGGTACAATTAGAGGAGGCCTCGGTACCGAGCCCACCGAAAAATGCATCGATGGTGGTCCTGCTGGCGCCACAGGACGTGGCGTTGGGGGAAGCGACGGCCTCGACACCTCCGCTGCCCCTGAAGGCACCAGAAGCAGCGTCGAGCCAGCCGCCGCAACCATCGATGGAGCAGCCGGAGGAGACGGCGGCTTCTGGCCTGCCGAGGAGGTTGACTTCTGACCCCGGGCTGAGGGATGTCGGCGCCGCGTCGGAGTTCAGCACTCCGGCAGAGTTGGCCGAGCATTATAGCGTCCCACGCGATGTGGTGGACGAGATCAGGTCCTTGGCACGAACCAAGGTCAAGACGGTCCTCCCACATTGGGGCAAGGAGCGCATCGTACTCCGGGAGCTTGGCGACTCCAGCGCTCTGGGGATCGAGATGGACGACCCGGTGGAAGTCAGGTGCTAGGAGGACGTGGAGCGGTCCCGGGCATGGCTGCAGCACTTGCTGAAGCTGGGCATCGAGCTTGCCAGAGGCCTCGACCGAAATCTCGTGGTGAGTCCCTGTGTAGACCATGTGCAGTTTTTTGAGTTCTTCTGTATGGAATGCCTTAACCCTCGATTTCCTGTCTCCAGGAGGTGTGGAGGCGTTCCCACTCCAAGTCATACTTCCTCCATGAAACGCTCAACAGCCGAGAGGAAGTGCTTCACCAACTCGAAGCCGGTAGATCTGCGCAGGGCAGGGTGGCCGAGGTCGAGGAGGAGGTGAAGCGGACCAGGGAGAGGCCACCAAAGCCAAAGAGGAGGCCGCCCGGGCGAAGGAGGATGCCGAGGCTGCTCGAGGGGAAGCCGCCCAACTCAAGGAGGAGCTCAGGCGCACCAAGGAGGAAGTTGACGTGGCCAGGGCCGGAGAGGAGAGGGCCAAGGGCGAGAGCATTCGAGCCCAGGAGCGCGCCAAGCTACTCGTAGGGAAGGCTCGAGGCTCCATGGAGCGTATCCGCTCGCTCGAGGCCAATCTCGCTGAAGTCTCCATGGCGTGCAACACCCTCTCCGCCTTGGTCCAGGAGGAGAAAAGTCGAGCCACCAGCCTGGAAACCCAGCTCGAGGCGATGAAGGTTACCCTCCAAGAGAAGGAGCAGGCCATCATCTTGGCTGGTGGCGCCCTCGAGACCCTCCGCTGCGAAAAGACGGAGGTGACCCGAGCCTTCAAGGAGGCCCGGCGGGAGTGAGACGAGGCTCGGGGGGAGCGCGACGCCGTGCTGGGGGATCGCTGCGCCCTCGAGACTCGCTGTGCTAGTGAGTTCCTTGAAGAGCTTTTGATCTTTTTTCTTTCCGTATGGTTTGTCTAACTCTTGTTTTGTGTTTCAGGCCTCGAGACCGAGCTGCTCGCTACCCAAACCGCCACCAAGGCGCTGCAGGAGAGCCTCGCGGCGGAGGGGGCGCTTTTCGGCTGTCTCTGGGTTGCCCTCGACAGGCTCTGTGCCTCCTGGGAGGTCGGGCCTGTCGAGGGCGCTGAAGAAGGCATCCCCGGTGCCGCGCTCGTCGACCGGGTCTACTACCTCGACACCACCCTTCGTGATCGCGTGCGGGAGGCGCTTCATACCGACGTGAAGCGGGCGCTGGCAGTGGTCTCCTCCGGCTTCGTCTTCGACATGGACGTGGTCGCCCAAGGCTTCGTTCCCGATATCTCGAAGACCGATGCCGAGAATGAGGAGCGATGCCGAGGGCTCATCAATGACGCCGAGAGGCCGGGGAGAGCGCTGGCGAAGTTGTTCGAGGATGAAGTCCTCCCCCAAGTGGATGAAGGGTACCTCGTCGAGGAGGGCGGTGACGGAACGGGCCTGTAAGGCGAGGCTGGGCGAAGATGCCCATGTAATAAGTTAGTTTTTTATAACTTATATTCAATGTGGCTTCGAAAGCCTTTTTGAGTATTAATGCATCTATCGTAATGCAATTTGTCATTTTACTTTCAAGCCTTTTCTGCTTTCTTTCACCTAGACTTTGCTTTTTTGACTATGTTTTCGACGCATGCTCGTATCCCTCGAGGGGGAGCGAGTGGAGGTACCTAGCCTGGGGGCGTAGGAGAGCTCCCGGCTTGACAGCCCTCGACCCTCTAGGGGTTTGAGGCGTTTTCTACTTAGTCGCGAAGCGTATCGGGGCGTAAGAAATAAGAGGCGCTCGAGTTTTGATCGCCTGACTTTTGCTTTTTGACTAAGTGTTTGACGCAGGCTCGTATCCCTCGAGGGGGGAGCGAGTGGAGGTACCGTAGCCCGGAGGCATAGGAGAGCTCCCGGCTCGACAGCCCTCGACCCCTAGGGAGTTCGAGGCGTTTTCAACTTAGTTGCGAAGCGAAGGGAGACGCTCGAATTTAAAAAAAAATCGTTCGTATTTTTAGGAACTTAGGGGGTTCCTCCCTCGTTAGCCCCCGAGGGAGGCTCGACTCTGGCGATACAGGGTCGAGGCTACCTTTTGCATGTATAATAACAAGTTTGAACTTATAATCAAAAGTACTCGTTATATTTGCCATGCGAAAATGTACAAAACATGCGAGAATGTACGAGGGCATTGGTGCCCTAAGGGTAGAAACGACGTAGTTGTTCGATGTTCCATGCGTTGGTGAAGGTTTCGCCCTTGTTGTTCGCTAGCTTGTACGTCCCAGGCTTTAGCACCTCAGCTATGGTGTATGGGCCTTCCCATGGCAGGGTCAGCTTGTGACGTCCCTTGTTGCTCTGTCGTCGACGTAGGACGAGGTCTCCAACTTGGAAGTCCCTCGGGCGCACGTGCTTGTCGTGGTAGCTTCGAAGTTTCTGCTGATACCTCGCGGAGTGAACTAGTGCCATGTCTCGAGCCTCCTCGAGCTGGTCAACGGCGTTTGTGAGGGCTTCTTCATTGCTTTGCTTGTTGTACACCTTTAGTCGAGGGGAACCATACTCGAGGTCAGTGGGGAGGACGGCCTCGGACCCATAGACCAAAAAGAATGGGGTGAACCTCGTGGCTCGACTAGGTGTTGTCCTTAAGCTCCATAGGACCGAAGGCAGCTCCGCGGCCTATTTTTTTCCGTGCTTGCTAAGGCGGTTGAGGATCCTTGGCTTGAGGCCCTGCAAAATCATGCCATTGGCACGCTCGACCTGGCCGTTAGTTCGAGGATGTGCAACCACGGACCAATTCACACGGATGTGATGGCGATCGCAAAAATCCAAGAACTTCTTGCTGGTGAACTGTGTGCCATTGTCTGTGATGATGATGTTTGGGACCCTAAAGCGACGGATGATGTCGGTGAAGAACTCGATCGCCCGTTCGGAGCGGATGTTGCCGATAGGCCGGGCTTCGATCCACTTGGTGAATTTGTCGACGGCAACGAGCAGGTGGGTGAAGCCTCCAGTTGTCCTTTTGAGGGGACCAACGAGGTCGAGCCCCCATACGGTGAACGGCCATGTGAGGGGGATCATTTGCAAAGCATGCGTAGGGAGGTGCGTCTGCTTGGCGTAAAATTAACACCCTTTGCACGAGTAGAAAATGTTTGTGGCGTCGGAAACGGCGGTCGGCCAGTAGAAACCCTATCGGAAGGCATTGCCTACGAGGGTCCTTGGCGCTGCATGATGGCCGCAGGCCCCTTAGTGTATGTCCTCAAGGAGCCTCCTGCCTTCTTTGATAGTAATGCAGCTCTGAAGAACGCCTGAGGGGCTTCGCCTGTAGAGTTCCTTGCCATCACCGTAGATGACGTAGGACTTGGCCCGTCGTGCGATCCCGCGAGCTTCGGTCCGGTCCTCCGGAAGCTCTCCCCGAATGAGGCAGTCGAGGAAAGGGGCTCGCCAATCCGGCGGCGGGCTTGACGGAGGAGGAATCCCCTGGATCTCCATAACCTGGGCCCTGGTCGAGGAGGCCCCAGTCGAGGTCATGGGGTGGAGCTTCGAGGGCGTAGTGCAAGGCCCCGAGCCTAAATCGATGGAGGGCTCGAAGAGGTCCCTCGAGAATACGTCCGGAGGGACTGTACCTCGAGTCGATGCGATTTTTGCAAGCTCATCCGCGGCTTCGTTGTATCGTCGAGCAATATGACTAAGCTCGAGGCCATGGAACTTGTCTTACAACTTGCGCACTTCGTTGCAGTAGGCTTCCATCTTGGCGTCGTGGCAGTTCGAGGCCTTCATTACTTGGTCGATGATTAGTTGTGAGTCGCCTCGAACGTCAAGGCGTCGGACCCCGAGTTCAAGGGAAACTCGTAATCCAGTGACGAGAGCTTCGTACTCCGTGATGTTATTAGAAGCGGCAAAGTGGATGCGAATGATATAGCGCATGTGGACTCCGAGGGGTGAGATGAAGAGCAAGCCCGCGCCTGCTCCTGTCTTCATGAGCGACCCGTCAAAGTACATTGTCCACAGCTCGACTTGGATTTGAACTGGCGGCAACTGAGTGTCGGTCCACTCAGCGACGAAATCTGCCAGCGCTTGGGACTTGATGGCCTTTCGCGGTGCGTAGGTGATGGTCTCGCCCATGAGCTCGACCGACCACTTAGCAATCCTTCCAGCGGCCTCCCGGTTATGGATGATCTCCCCCAAGGGGAACAAAGATACCACAATAACTGGGTGGCTGAGGAAGTAGTGCTGGAGCTTGCGACGTGTAAGGACGATGGCGTAGAGCAGCTTCTGCACCTGTGGGTAGCGGATTTTCGTTTCCGAAAGCACTTCGCTGATGAAGTAAATTGTAACACCTCTGGTTTTATATTAACTAAAACATGCCATGTCATCACATGCATTGCAAAGCATTCATATTTAAGTCAACCTTAATGTGCATCAACTAAAACAAGTTTACATTTCATAGGCTGATTGAGCTTCTGTAATGTTTTGTCACATGAAATGATAAAACCCTATTTTCGAATGTCATCGCAAATGCTTAGTTTATACTCTATGTACTTGAGATGTAAACTGTGTTTACACTAGTGTCAAACATAGTGTATAAGTCTAAGTCCAACCCAAAATGATTTCCATATTTGAAATTGAATTTGGATTCCAAAGCTTATTTCTGAGTCTGGCTATTCAAATTTGAATTCAAAATTGGAAATGCTATAAAAGGTTTTTCAAAAGTCAACTTGGTCAACAAAGGGTGTCATTGGGTCCATGACCTAAAAATGTCCTTGGATGATGTTTGTGATCACTAATAACCAACCAATTAAGTTAGAAACCAAATTGAGTTTAAATTCTATTTCAAAAACCCTTTATTTCAAAACCTAGTTTTATCCCTTTTTCTCTAATTCAAAATATATAAGGAATTTAGAGATACTCTAAAAAGACAGTTTTTAGATCTTGACAAGATCTACAAAGTTGGTATACAAAGTTTTTCAAGTTTCCAAAACGAATTTTAAATTAATTTGAAAATACAGTTTCCAGCATTTATCCCCTTTTGATTTTAAAACCATAATTCAAAAATTATACAGAATTTGAGAAAACTTTGTATATGAAAACTGTTTGGTTTGAAAGTTCAACATTTCATAGTTTTGAAGATTTTTAAGTTTTGTTGAAAAATCAAAAGTAATTTCAAATGTTTGTTTCTAGGGTTTTATCCCCTTTTCAAATCTGAATTCAAATTTCAAAATCTAGACAGAATTTGAGGGTGCCAGTTAAAGCAAAAGTGTAGCTCTTGAAAAGTTATGCAAATGATATTTTTGGAGATTTTCAAGTTCTTATACGAATTTTGGAGTAATTTATATTTTTAAACCGATGGCATTTCTGTAAATAACTCGAACAGTAACTAACCCTATCGGCGCCCGCCATGGCCGGCTTCTCATCGCGCGCCGCCGACCACCGCCGCACCTTCCCGGCCACCAGAGTGCTCTCGGACGCGAGAAACTTCACCGTCGTCGTGTCGCTCACTCAAGCATCGTCTTCATGCTATAAATAGCGATCGGACACCGTCGTTTTGCTTTCTTCTTCCTCCCGCCACCGTCGCCGACGACCTCGCTCCGCCGCCCGAATTCACCGCCGACGCTCCACCTCTGTCCAATTACTCTTGCCCAAAGATCTGCCACTTCCTCATGGTCCTTTTAGGCCAGTTCATGCTTGCTCTCCTCACCCGAGCTGCCCACAAGCCGCTTTCTTCCCCGCGGCCGGCCAGCCGAGCCGCCGCGCCATCGCCGCCGTTTGCCGCCGCCAAAGGTGAATATATTTTACCTTTAACCCTGCCATCATGTTCTCCGTGTCACCTTGCACCTCATGCGCACCTTGGTTTGAGCAGCGCATCGCCGGAGACCGTCGTGACGCTGTCTTGCCATCGGAGCGCCGCTGCCGCCATCACCGCCGTTGACCGCTGCTCAACCCAACCACTCCGGACCTCCATTAACATGCGCATCAGTGCCGTGGTGAGCTCCTGCATCTATCTGTGCCATCAATTTCATCAATCCCTCATCACAGCCGCCGGCCACCGTGGCTCGCCGCCGGCACGGCCATGCCGCTCCGCCGCGCGCGTTGCCGTTTGAGCCAGGGACATGGAGCGACCGCATGAAGTTGCCAAACTCGCTTGCCTGAGTGCCCTGCGTCTAACTGTAGCCTTACCATCACCGGAAATCGCTCCGGTGAGCGACGCCGTCGGGTCGCCGCTCCGCCGAGCCGCCATTGCCGCCGGCGTGGGTGCCGCCGCCACTTCCCCGCGCCGTTAGCTACCTAGTTCGACTCCTCGTGCCAAGATGAGTCCAACGGACCAAGTCCGGTCGCCGGAGACCTCACCGTCGGCGAGATATCGCTGGTCAACTCCGGCGGGGTCGACTGTTGACCCGGGAGCACTGTGTCGATTTTTCTTTTTCTATTTTCAGAAAATGATTTAAATGCTATTTTTTTTGAAAATTCATAGTAATTCATATATAGCTCCAAAAATTCTAAAAATTTTTGTGAATGTTCTTTATGATGTCATCCACCTAGGAAAAATATGATATGACAAATTTGAATACTTTTTGTATATGTTAAAATTACCCCTTTTAATTGAAAAATAGACCTTCAATGATTTTTAATAATTAAAATAATTAGCTTTTAGTTTTGAAATTTTTTTTGCCATCTAATTAGGCTAAGAGCTTTCTAAAATAAAATTTTGGGCTTAATTTGATAACTTTAATTTTTATGCCTTTATTTAATGCTTTTAAATAATTAGTTAACCCATTAGTTAAACTTAATCATTATAGGATTTGTTTGACTTTGGGATTGATTGATGACCTTAGGTCATTAACCCTAATGACCTTTGGCACTTTAATTAATTGTTTGCGCTTACCTTAATAATGTCATTAGGGTTTAATCAACGTTATTTTATGTGTTTAATTAACCTCTTAAATGGCGTAGTTAACTCTAATGAGTTATATAAGAGAAATTTTGTTAGCTTGCAACTTTATCGTGAAGAAAAGTTGTACTCGATCCCTTAATCTGATCATGCATCCATCAAGCATCATGTTTACTATTCCATCATGTTAAAGCATATTAATTATCGAATAGTTTTCGTTAACGGAGAGTTAACGTTGTCGCCCAGATCCGAAGGACGAGCAGATTCAAGAATCGGGAGTTGATCCAGAGTTTGAGAACTTCTACCCCAAACATCAAGGCAAGCCCCGGATGCATTTAAACCCTATTCTATTTATAAAAGTTTTACCGCTTCAGCTATGATATGTTGCATTAAGTAATAGGAGTTGAGTGAAAACCCACCAATTGCATTACCTGTCTTATTTCCTTATTCCCTGTTACCTGCTTGAGAAAATAATTAGTAATGCTTAGCCCTGCTTATTTATTTAATTGTTCAAGGATAAAAGAATGAAAAAGATAAGATTGGTTTTCTTGTTGAAATCTTGATGATAGTAATAAATCGAGTCCGGACGGTGAACTTGCACTGGGAATGGAGTCCCTCTATAGTGTTCTCGTCTGTTGATGCCCTAGGTCCCATTCGATGGTGATCTGTCGATAATCGAGAAATTAGAAATCCACATGCATGAAGTGATATACGGATGGTTGGAGCCGTGTATATCATGGAGTGACCTAGCGTGGGGCCAGAGATCCCATCTGTGTCATAGTGTGTTTTACTGTGGGGTTTAAGTTCCCATGTATCTCGGTACACTGGGCCGCAGAGCTCACGGGTGCCATGTGGTGATATACGGCTGCGGTTGTTATCCCGGTATATCGGTTACCTGGGGTGCATCGGAGTTAAAGTCTCCGGTACTTCCAGTGACCTAGGTCCCAGCTGGGTATGAAAATGGATTCGAATCGCTGTTGCTTCTCGGAGAAGAAGACTCGATCACTGTTCATCATCGTAGTAACAACTTGAACAAAGATTAAGGTTCAATAATGAAGTTGGTTGATAATGGGCGTTAGCCCAAGCAACTTCTCTTTCTGTAAAGCTTTTCTGAAAAAAAAATTCTTATCTTCTACAGACCTCACTTTGTCCCTCTAGCCTACATTTCTTGATTCTCCACCCTTCTCTTTCGTCGGGTCAGTCTTGTTGAGTACTGTTGTACTCAGGGTTTGTTAAACCCTTGTTGCAGGTGAGCCTCATGGGCAGGAGTGTTTTGCATCCTGCTGCATGACAGTCGTCGAGGAAAGCGACGATGAGTAAAGATGTGTAGCTCCTGGGCAGAGCTTTTGTTTAATATTGTAACCTACTGCTACTCCACTACTAATATGGTTTGTACAATTTAAACTTATTGCTGTAAATATTTGAAACTCCAAGGTTTGTAAACTTATGTTATTGTAAGTCTTCCGATGTTTTACTCCGTGGTATTTTATTTATATCAAACTGTTGTAATACTGCAATATCTCTCTACAATGATTGATCCTGCTCGGAGAATCGTGGATGATTCGAGATTTACCCGACAGACTTTTTAAGTCGTATGGAACACAGTCATGGTTATTTGGAGTCTGTTTAGACAATAATCATGCGTGTGGGCCATATGATTTAGGAGGTTCTGCCACATAAATCGGCCACTGGACGGGCAAGGCGTGCCCTTCCTCTTGCCTCTCAACCACTATGGCCGCGCTGACCACCTGAGTGGTTGCGGCGACATAGAGGAGGAGGGGCTCGGGCGGTTCAGTCGACGTCGCTGGTCGAGGAGGGACGAGAATCAGGGTGGATGTCAGCATGCCTTTGAGTTCGTCGAGAGCCTCCTCGGCCTCCGCGGTCCATGTGAATCGCTCGGATTTTTTCAAGAGGCGGTACAGAGGCATGGCCTTCTCCCCTAAACGTGAGATGAAACGGCTGAGGGCCGCGAGGCAGCCCGTGACCTTCTGCACGCCCTTGAGATCCCGAATCAGCCCCATTCGCATGATGGCTAGCACCTTCTCGGGGTTGGCCTTGATCCCGTGCTGGGAGACGATGTATCCAAGGAGCATGCCCCGAGGCACTCCGAAGACACATTTCTCGGGGTTGAGTTTTATGTTCTTGGCTCGAAGGCACCCGAACGCGATTTTGAGGTCATGGATGAGGTTGTCCACTTTTCTGGACTTGACCACGACGTCATTGACATAGGCCTCAACAGTGTCGCCTATGTGTTTGCCGAAGACGTGGAGCATGCACTGCTGATACGTTGTCCCGGCATTTCGAAGGCCGAAGGGCATGGTGACGTAGCAGTACATGCCAAAAGGTGTGATGAAGGAAGTCACGAGCTGGTCGGACTCTTTCATCTTGATTTGGTGGTAGCCGGAATAAGCATCGAGGAACGAGAGGGTTTCACATCCCGCGGTAGAGTCAACAATTTGATCAATGCGTGGCAAAGGAAACGGAACTTTGGGACATGCTTTGTTTAAACTAGTATAGTCAATACACATCCGCATTTTTTCATTCTTTTTCTTAACTAACACGGGATTAGCTAACCATTCGGGGTGATGGACCTCCTTGATGAATCCAGCAGCCAAAAGCTTGTGCACCTCTTCGCCGATGATCCTGCGCTTCTCCTCATCGAAGCGGCGCGAGCGTTGCTTCACCGGTCTGGACCCGGCCCGGATCTCCAAGGCGTGCTCGGCGACTTCTCTCGGTATACCTGGCATATCCGAAGGACTCCACGCAAACATATCGGTGTTCGCGCGGAGAAAGTCGACGAGCACGGCTTCCTATTTGCCCTCGAGGTTGGCACTGATCGTTAGCACCTTCTCGTCGAGGCAGCTCGGGTCGAGGGGGACTTTCTTGGTGTCTTGTGCTAGCTCAAAGTTGCCGGCGTGTCGCCTGGGGTCTGGCACCCCGTCGGCGAGGCGCTCGAGGGTCGCGGCTATCATGGCATTTTGCTCGAAGGCCTCTCCATACTCGACGCATTCGACGTCACAGTCGTACGCGTGCTCGTAGGAGGAGGCGACGGTGATGACGCCCTTGGGTCCTGGCATCTTGAGCTTGAGGTAGGTGTAGTTCGGGATCGCCATGAACCGCGCATAGCCTGGTCGGCCGATGATAGCGTGATACGTTCCGTGAAACCCGACCACCTCGAAGGTGAGGGTCTCTTTCCTGAAGTTGGCAGGGGTGCCAAAGCAGACAGGAAGGTCGATACGGCCGATGGGAAGGGCCTTCTTCCCTGGCACGACACCATGGAATCCCCCGGCGCTGGGTCGGAGTTGGCACCTCTTGACTCCCAGGAGGTCGAGGGTCTCGAGGTAGATGACGTTCAGGCTGCTGCCGTCGTCCATGAGGACCTTCGAGAGGCGGGTGTTCATGATGATTGGGTCGACGACGAGCGGATAGGCCCCGGGGTTGGGGACATGATCCGGATGGTCATCGCGGTCGAACGTGATGGGCGCGTCAGACCAGTCGAGGTAGTGAGGTGTCGTGACTTGGACGGAGAAGACTTCTCGATGCTCCCTCTTGCGCTGTTGAGGCGTGAGCTGGGTCGAGGGGCCCCCGTAGATCATGTAGCAGTCATGGACTTCGAGGAATTTTCTGTCTTCCCCATTGTCTCCCTCACCGCCGCCTTGGTCTTTCTTGTTGTCACCTTTCTTCACGCCTACTTGCTCAAAGTGCTTTTGAAGCATGCGGCAGTCCTTAAGCTTGTGCTTCGCCCCGTCCTTGTGATAAGGGCAGGGCTCCTCGAGCATTTTGTCAAAGATGGCGCCCTCGGGGGGACCTCGAGGTCTTTTGTATTTGGTTGCTGTGACAAGATCATCTTCTGCAGCCTCACACTTGCCTTGCTGATTTTTCTTCTTGTTGTTGTTTCTCTTCGGCCCTTTGCTCGAGCCTCCGGTGTCGGCTGCCGGCGCCTTTCCCTTGTCCTTCCCGTCGCTGAAGAAGGCGCCGGCTGCCTCTTCGCCAGCCGCATAGTTTGCGACCACATCCATGAGCTCGTCGACGGTGTCAGGGCGGTTACGCCCCAACTCGCGAACTAGGTCCTTGCAGGTTGTACCCGCAACGAACGCTAGAATGACATCGAGATCGGAGATGTGGGGTAGTTCGGTGTGGAGCTTGGAGAATCATCGAGCAAAGTCGTGGAGAGACTCCCCTGGTTTCTGCTTGCAGTTGCGCAGTTCCCAGGAGTTCCCAGGACGCACGTAGGTACCTTTGAAGTTCCCCTTGAAGATCCGGACAAGGTCGACCCAGCCGCGAATCTGGTCAGGGGGAAGCTCCTCGAGCCACCTACGCGCGGTGTCGGACAGGAACAAGGGAAGGTGACGTATGATCGCGCGATCGTCACGTGCCCCGCCCGCCTGACAAGCCAGTCGAAAGTCGGCTAGCCAAAGCTCGGGTTTGGTTTCGCCGTTGTATTTGACGATGCTCGTGGGTGGTCAAAACTTGTCGGGCAGCTGGGCGCAGCGGATCGTCCTGCTGAAGACTCGGGGACCCGGTGGCTCCGAGGCCCGTCGGTCTTCGTCGCTGTCGTAACGCCCTCCACGATGGGCGCTGTACCCTCGATCCTCGGCATCCCTGTGCTTGCGTCTGCGGTTCTCGACGATGTCAAGGCGCGCGTCGCGGGGAGTGCGATCGTCGTTGATACGTTCTTGGGCCGGCTTCTTCTTCGGTCGGGGGGCCGCCCCCTGATCGACCAAGCTCTCCCTTTCGGGCAGGGAGGGCTCAACCTGAGGTTCGGAGGCTGCCCCTCGACGCCTCGAGGCCGAGCTCTCGGCTTGTTGGACAGCAGAAACTTGGAGGAGATCCTCGACCTCGCGTTGTATCCGCTGAGCTTGCGAGTTGGATGGCGCGGGCATATTGCGAAGGAGCATAGCCGCCGCGACAATGTTCTGGCTTGCTCGGGGATAATGGTTGGCGGGTTGCTCGGGTGCCCCAGCCTCGTTGATCTGCCGGTTGACCTCTCGGGCCCTGGCTCGGGCTCTACCGCCGGGCGGTCGCCGCTCTTGCTCGAGGGTTAGCTCAAGCAGGCGCAATCGTTCCTGCTCGTCGGCGAGCTTAGCCTGCAACTCCCGAATTTGTGCCAGCTGTGCATCCTGCTTGCCAGGACGGGGGCACGCCTCTCGGGGTGCGTCTGGTTGTTGGTCCTCTGCTCTGGAGAGAGCACCTCCCGCCGCAGCGGTAGCTACCCCCGGCCACTGGATCGATGGTGTCCTGATCGGAGTCGACATCACCATCGATGTGGAGGCATGCGCGGGTAGGGTCCTAATGATCAGAGTCAGAGTCGGGGTCGACGCAGTAGAAAACGACGAATTGTCCCCGCGCCTCTTCCTGCAGCTGCCGTCGGAGTGTGTCGACGGCGTACCTCCGGGGGCCGGGCGCTCTCGTGAAGGCCAAGCCCTCAGAGGCTGGTGTGACAGTCCCCACGTCCGTCATTCCACAGAGAAGGGCGCCTGGGCGGTCCTTTAACGTGCTCATGTTGGAGTGGGTCGCTGTCGAGATCGTCGTCGTGGCGTTGTTGAAGTCGAACGAAGGCCGCTGACGATGCTCGAACAGCTCGTGCGGAAGCGGGCTCAATCGAGCGGGGACTTCGTCGCGCTCCCTCGATGAGCGTACTGCGAAGGTGGAGTCGGGATTGTGGTGGGGTCCTGCCGGTTTGCCCTCTACCTCAGAACTCGGGTCAGACAATCCCCCAACAAGGGGTTCCTCATCTCCGGTCAGGGGCGAGGAGAAAGTGGCGGGAACCATCCTCGACTTAGGTTGATGGCGATGACGGTGTCGATCATGCCTCCTTCTGGATGTGGCAGCATGGTGGTGAGACCGGCGAGCGGCCCCCCATGAGCGTGGGGGCGTACCGTGACCTCCGTTTGGGTTACTGATCGAGAGCAGGGTCATGTCATAGCCCTGGCCGAGGGACATGAACTCCAGGCTCCCAAACCAGATCACCGTAGCGCGCGAAAGTGGTGAAACAAAGTCGCCCATCCGGAAAAATGGCGGGAAATCGTTAGTGACACGCGGTTCCCCTACCTGGCGCGCCAACTGTCGGTGTTTTGAACCCCCAGGGGTTAACACCAACGAGTAATATTCGTAATTGCGTGCTCCCTTAATCCGGTGGGTGGTGCAAGGAGGACACGGCGATTTATCCTGGTTCGGACAAAGAAGGCCCTACATCCAGCGGGGGAGGATAGTTCGTGTTATCTTGCACCGAAGTGCTAGTACAGGGGAGAATACAAGCAGATGTGAGGAGCGTGAGCTGAAGCTTGGGCGTTCGGGCAACTTGCTTTCTGTTTCACTCTGCCTCACGGTGTTGTTTGGTGGTCTAATGCCCTAGCCTTTTTATGTTCAAAGCGCCCCCCTCTTGCGAACATCCTGGCGTCTCCTTTTATAGGCGAAGGAGCTGCACAGGGGTACATATATCCAGAGTCCTTGTGGCTGGTGACGCATGGCGTGGAGGCCGATCACGTCGGTGCTGCTGTAGAGATGTACGTCGGTATGGGAGGTCCTGCAGCCGTCGCGTTGGGAGTTGTTGAAGTGCAGCCTGGAGTCGTTGGAGTCTCGCTCGAGGGTTCGTCCGAAGAAGTCGAGGGGCGGCGGTCGAGGACCTGGCTCGAGTCGAGGGGGTCGAGTCGAGAGGGTCGAGCCTCACCGGATAAGGTCGAATCCCAGGAAATGCGGGAAACGTACTAATTTACGCGTCTCGAGGGGGTGCCGGACGGGGCACAGTGCTCGGCATGGCGCAACAGCGAAGTACGACCCGCGGGATTCCGGGGCATGGGCAGTAAAAGCAAGATTTGACCGCCATTCCCACAACTGTTACCGTAACTGTGGCCATACGGTTAGGTGGGGGTGGTAAAACGCATTAAATGCGCCCGGATCCGTATGGGAGAGTCGGTAGCCGAGGGGTGCATTGTCCTCGAGGACTGCCCATTCGCGCGAACGAAGTTCCGTCCTCGAGGGCAGGCTCGTTCGCCGGTCGAAGTTCCGTCCTCGAGGGGTCGCCCGGATTGTACCCTCGAGTGTACAGTCCCAGACCGCGCGGTAGCCCCTTGAGCAGGCTTTGGCTCTGGGCCGTCGTAGCCCGTTCGTGGGTCAGCCCAATATGCCTTAGCCTGCGGGCCTTCAAACGTTAATGAGGGAGGTCACTGGAGGGTCCGTGTTGCTGATTTACAGGGATTAGTCCGGTAAAACGAGAGTTTGAGGTACCCATTTCCTGGGTATCGACATCAGTTGAGACCTAGAGATGCTCAAAAGAACCGCTGCTGTGGAAAGAACGGAATGCACGGACCTTCAACGGTGTGTCCATGACGGCTGTCCGCCTGGTAGATCACATTCTACAGGAAGGGAGTACTTGGGTCTCGGCGGGTTGCAAGCAACTAGGCGTCCTCCTCGCAAGAATGTAGAATCATGTAGCGTGCTATTTTACTTCTTTTGAGTTCTTGTCTGGTAACCAGGGTGTTACCATTCCAGTTTCTCTCTTTTTCTTTGGTGTGTTGTACTAAACTTTGTTTTTCCTTTACTCTGCTTAATGAAAAGCGCGCAACGACGTGGTTTCATGAAAAAAAATGCTCAAAAGAATCCAAGTGAGAAACCCAAGTGGTTGAAGTCCGAAATAATCGACCAGGTCGGGTTTGCCTGTCCAATCAAAAAGCCGCCCAATGGCTACTTTCTACAAAAACCAGCTAAGCGAGGGAGAGAGAAAGATGAAAACGGCAAAGGAGACCGAGGAGAGACAGAAGCAGATCAAAGGGATGCAATAAGAGAATAAAATAGTCTTCCCTAGACAGAGGGTCCAAAAGATTGAAGTGTAATGGCTCACGAGGGATCACAACTTTTATAGTGTGGTGAATCCTGAATTTACAACTAACTTGTTTCGTTGTAGTATATACTATATGCTATCAGGGGTAGCGGTGTACTTTCCTTGCACTTAGTATTATTATATGATTATATCTGTGGCGCGATTGGGGCCGATCAATCAAGTGACTTTGTGTGCAATAATTATGCTGGAGGGGATGACGACGAGCATATGCATTGAAATAAGGACTACCGCGCAATCCATTCGCTACTGTCTGAACTGGATGTGGGTACTTTGAGTTCACGTCCCATTTATATCCATATTTTATTGTTAATTGCATTTTTTTGACGTTGTTTGTCTAGCCTAGTTAGAGCACGCTAGCGGGCACTAATAATATAATAATGTATATCAATACAATATCTGTACGGTGTTTTCATATGTTGCTTGGTGCGATATGTACGTGATGGAACAATGCAAGAGCGTGCTGTACGCAGTTGTACTTGAGCTCCTACCAGAGCACGTGTGGTGACAGCGTAAATTGTAAAGACAGGGCTAGTAGACCGCCGTCTCTAAAGAATGGTTCATTTTTAGAGACCATTTCACATCTAAACCACAGTTTCTCTAAAAATTCCATTTTATTTTACCTGGCCGGCCGGTGTTTTGGTTGCGCTCTGCTGAGTCGGTCGGTCTCTGGTAGGCTTGGCCAGTCGTGGTCGTCGTCCGTCCTCTCCTCTGCACTCTGCACATGATGGAACCATTACATGCAAGCAAGGGATTGGGCTGATGAAGGGGGTGGCCCCGCCCCCAGCTTTGCTATTGCCAGCGCAGAGATCAGACGAGAGACGACTTGAAGTCTGCGTCTTCAATTCAATTCTCATTGCTGGCCTGCCGAAACAGATGAATCGATCGAGATGATCGGAGAAGATGACGACGACTCCTCTCTACGTGGTACACGTGTGTGTACATGATGATCCAAATTTAAATCTATCATTGCATTGCAGACAATGCAGGCTTATTAGGTTCAACCATCGGTCAATAATATATTGTACTAGGTTGCATGTATGTACGACGTATGATGTTATCAGTTGCGTGCATGATGGTACTCTGGTACAATCGATCGATGATCGGTTCACATTAGGTCCTGGTCTCGATCAAGATCAGTCAGTACTCATACTCATCTAGATGCATTGGGCAGGCATATATGCATTTTTTCATGGTCCAGACCGCAGGCGCGCGTGGAAGGAAGTGGACTTTGAATCCCTTCAACAAGTCCTATGCAGTGCAAACACCGGCCAACTTCTTCTTCTTTACACGCACGCACTGCACGCGCGCGGCATGCAGCAATGCTCGTGCGGAAGCAGGTGCATGCACCCCGTGAGCCTGCGTGTGTACGTTGTCCCCGGCCGTCGGCCGGAGTAGTATCAACAATGCAAGCAGCAGACGCAGCACACAGCATCCGGCCAGATGCAGGGACCCTTTGCTCATCTCTGCCGCCTGCCAGTTAAATTCATAGGCCTTAGGGCTTGTTTAGTTCGCCCAAGTTGACGCTGGTCGAATTACCGTTTGATACTGTAACGCACTATGGTATTTTTTTTATTTAGTAATAATTGTTTAAATATTGATTAAATAGGTTTAAAATATTCGTCTCATAAATTACAATCAAACTGTGCAATTAATTTTTTAATTTCATCTATATTTAGTGCTTTATACATGTGCCGGTATTTGATGTGACGAAAAATCTTCTTTTCATACAGTAAATTTTGGTGCTAAATTTGAAAACTAAACGAGGTCATTTCACTTGTACGGCAGTGGCAGATATATTGACGTATACTGTACGACTTACTGAAAGATTAATTAATTAATATTATAATGGTTGACTGGACGTATGCGTACGTACGTCGTCACACCACACACTACATCGTGACGTACTGGTGCTTGGCCGTACTCTAGCTAGCTTAGCTTAAGAGGAGCACCAATAATAGACCCGGTCATGCATCATCGTCGTCATGTACGCACACAGTACCTTCACTTGACTAATTTTTTCTTCAGTTTAATTTGGACTTTTTGTGCAGTTAAATGACTACGAGGAAAGGACCGAATGAAAAATGGGGTCCCAAGTCCATGCCTACGTTAGTCACACAAAACAAAAAAAGTATACATGCCTACGTTTATATGCTTGTGTCATGATTGGAACGAGGTCGAAAAACGAAAAATGATACTCTACTGTATAGTACTAGGTCCATCGATATCCTAGGAATGAAGAATATAGTTGTAGATTCGGTCGTCAAAATAACCAAATTATATTAGGTTTCTAGTAGTTTGTTTATGAAAAATAGTATTAGCGCACTGAAAGCTCTAATTATATATATATATATATATATATATATATACTGTGAAACTATATTTCATGACAAATCTAGTAACATTTATCTAGTAACATGTTTTTATATCGATTTAGTTAAATACAAGGCAGTTTTGAGTGAACACTATTATTCTAGAATTGCTTTATTTTTTAAACTGAATGAGTAGTACCACATACTCCCTCTGTGCCAAAAAATGTGTGGCGTTTTCGATTTTCGTACCACAAGTTTGACTCAATTTATATAAAATACATGTAATATTTATATTTTTAAATAGATTTATTAAAAAATTAGGTTCAAAGATCTTTCTAATAATACTAATTATGTATTATAAATATTAATATTTTTTAAAATAAAATTACCGACAATTATTTCTCGAGAAGCTTAAGTGATAAACATTTTGGAACGGAAGGAATACGTACATAGTAACTAAATTTGTACTCCCCATCGGTTATGAAGATTGATGGAAACTGGGTCCGGACGTACCAGGCCTGGAGTTCTGCTACTTTGCGTTGCGGTGCAGAATCTGTGTGCTTCTGTTGGCTGCCTTCGCCGCCGGCCATGCTAGCTGCTTCCTCGCTGCCTAACCATGCAGTCCTTACTCTCCGTACTCCCCCGGGGCATCATCATCCACGTATGGTACCATATTGGCCTAATAAATAGCCCTCGGTCTTTCATAGAATGTACACATATCAATTCTTGCCCTATCTTTCTTTTTCTTGTCTCTATTGCAGTTCAAACTTCATAAACATGAAGAGTTCTTGATTATACCATGCACGATGCTTCCTCTCATGTATTAAAAACATAGCATAATCTCTATATATAGTCTTTACTTCGGAGCATCATCGTTAAATTGTACTCAAGAGTCGTAGTCTAGCACAAGCTGAAAAACATAACCTAACCTATGGCGCTAAATGTGTAATAAGGGACCTTCAAAATTTTGACAAGAGACATACTCTCATTAGCCATAGTCAATGCATTTAAACATATATGTTATTGTTATTTTCAAAGTTCTACCAATAATTTTAAATATATATAGTTTAAGTTTGCCCTTGCTTTATAGCTTTACACTTCAAAAGGTGTTTAAGATAAATACCCTTCGTTCCAATTCCAAATGTTTATCTATCTAAGTAAAAATTATGTGTCTAGAAAAGTCAGAATGGAAGGGTCACTTTTTCATATATAATTTCCTAGTATTTGTTTTCCTTTGTCTTGTTTTTTTGCTCCATTGTTTTAGTTTTGTTCCAGGACCAAAAGATCTCCTTACCGTGCCGGTGTGGCAAATTGACAGAGAGATATGGTGCGTCTGTAGTCTGTACATTGTTCCGATCGCTTTGCTTCTGCATATATGCCTCGTGTGTGTTGTCTTTGGCTACGCGGTTACGTATACGCCAATCCATGCATGCCGCGTGGTATCCGCCGGCCGTGACCCCTGCCTGGCAGAGGTCGATCTGCACGCACATGCATGGCGAGTTGGCGACTAGCGCGCGGCGACCACGGGCGAACGCGAAGAGGTCCCAGGTCGCCCGCCGGGCCCTGGCGGCACAAGCGCGCTTGCGGACGGACGGAACCGACACCTCCGGCCGGCCGGCCGGCCGGCAGCTAGCTACCTACCTCGCCGCGCACCAACCGCAACGGCCGGCCGCCGGACGGACCACGCTGATGGAGCTAGCGAACTCCGCCATGCATTGGCCCCTGCACCACACGCACGTAGCCTGCTGCTGGTTGGACACTGTGGATCGATGCGCTGCGTGCGCGCGGGCAGATCCATCCGCAGGTGAGGAGGACAGTGTGTAAACAGTAAAACATTGGACTGTGAACTATCAACTATGGCGGCGCCGGCAAGAGCGACGTCCACCGGAGCCACGTGCGTCAACGGGGTTAACAACACGCACATTATTATTATAGTCCTCACATTTTGGTCTCCTATATCCTATTTCTCAGCTTATCCTCTTCACATAATCCATTATTGTAAACACACTACTCTCGATCTCTAGGGAAGCGGTTGCAACAGGAAACGCTAGCTAGCGCCAATTTAAGAAGTTTGCACGCACGATCAAATCTGTGTGGTTCTTTTGGTTGTTGTTGTTGCAACAAGCATAAGACCATGTACAATCCGGTGGGCTCTTGAGGAGAGAGAATAATCAAATAATTATATAAGAGCCTTAATCTACAATGGCAAACAAGTGCTAATCTATTTACCTGTTCCTGAAACCGTGACTTTTTTAACTATGAAATTTCCTAGCGCCGGCCGCTTGAGTGAGCAGCGACGCTTGGCACAAGCGCCTGCTAAGACATGCAGGGTGGCTAAAAATAGTAAAACTGTTGTTTAGCGCCTCCATAAGAGCCTGCGTTGTACTTGGCCTAATAAAAAGCTCAGCAAGGCTCTTCGCTTCTCTAAATCTTTCATCACCACGTGTATACCAAGAATAAATAAAGAGTTGAACTTGACAAGGGAGATGTTGTAACTCTACTTTTTTTTAAGGATTTGGGGGGGGGGGGGGATCGGGAACGATCTCCACCTACTTTTCATTCCACAGTTGCTCGGCAAACCGAACGGTGGAAGGGCAATCCTCCAGCAATATTCCAAAGAGGTACATTGGGGGCGAGAGAGATTACAACATCAACAACAACACCAACAAAACACTTAATCAAACTCAAAGGTAAGCATAGACACAAGCCGAAGGACGCGAAGCCGAAGGTCAACTTGCGTCCCCACCGAGTAGCATACTCGCCGTTTTTACCGTGGCCATTGTGCCCTTCACCACTCCTCGTAGCTACACCGCTCTGTCGCCACCCTTCCTCTGAGGGCCGACAAGTGGAATGGGGACTAAGAGTGGCGTCAAACATGCAAACCCAGGTTCAACGGATACGACGACCTCCCTTGAACTGATGATGACGTCTTCCAGCACATCCGGGCCCACGTACCACCATCCAACGACGTCCGAGAGGAGGAATCCTTGGAGGGGAATGGCGGCAGCGGTGGAAACTCCTTCCGGCATTTTATTTTCTGACACCACCAAGAAGGGCGCCGACAGAGCAGAGACGCCAAAGGGGGACACTCGCCGGACGCTCGGCCATGACCGACAAGCGGGCCAGCCTCACCCAAGAGGGATCGACAACAGTAACAACATGAGGGAGAGGAAAACAGAGGGAGACATAAAGGTCGTGACACGATCGAGCTGGAATCTGCGCCTCCATAATAGCACCCTCAAGAGGGTTAAGACGTCCATAACGTCGCCGCCACCGGCTCCAAAGAACTAAAGCTGGGTTTTCACCCGGAGAGGAGGGAGAAAACTATGGTCATGGGATGAAATTGAGCAAGCTTAACCAAATTTGCTTTGCCATAAGCTAGTAGTAGATGAACCAACAAGATTCAATGATGCCATTCAAATTTAGAGGCAAACATGTGTTTAAATCATCGAACCTATCATTAAGCTCTTGAGTTGTCTATCAATAATACCCAAGAATATTCTTGGTTTTCACATAGAACCTCCTATCTCTTCAATAGGCCTACAGAGATGATCCGTATCAACAACTTCGATGGTACGAAAGGAATGAACATCTTTAAGAAAACCATCCAATCCATTTGTTGCAATTAAATGTTTGTCAAATAAATAAGCTATGTTGCATTTATATCTTGATCACTCTTTTGCATATTAAAGCATGGTTATAATTCAAGATGTGTACCTAAGGATAATTTTCACCAAATGTACCATGGAAATAAACTCAGATAAATCAAAGACCGCCAACATTGTTTGTGCTTTTTTTTGAGAGTTGATCTCCTCGCTTGCCACGAGGTTTGTTTGTGCTGGTTAACACCCGTACCTGGAGAGGTACCTTTGCCCATCTTTATGATAGGTTTCTAGATTGAAGGATACAAAAAAAGACATGCATAACAGTTTTGTAGTGAGATCCTGGCCTACTTAAACCCGTAACTGACCCTTTCCAAATTAAGTTGGCATGTGTCTTATTACAAGAATTACAATAAGAGCCAACAAGAATATAATATGATAAAAAAAACATGGGTTTTTCCTTAGCAACGGCTAGCCACCAGAGTTAACTAAGTTGGCATGTAAAGCAATATACATAATAAAGAGGAGGCACTCATCCATAATTAGTTTCTTTAGACTAATAGAATGACCCTTCGTGTCGCTAGCTCCATCATATGGTGCCCACGTCAAAGCCAAACTATCTTAAATTCAGCTAAACAAATTGAAACAAACTGTATGGATCAAAAAACATATTGTACGACAAATCTAATAACACCCATTTAGTATGGTATAAATATGAAGTTTTTTAGATATATTTGGATAACTTTTCGATCGTCTGACTCAGCCGGAGCGAGTATCTCTTGGTTTTTTTTGGTCCGACCACGACCGGCCAGAAATAGCGATGCCCGATGCAGACGAATAAAGATGGGACTTGCTGACTTGACCGATCCAGGCATCCAGTCTGCGACGCCGCAGCGATCTGCCAGAGTCAGACAGGCCGGTGTCTTTGGCAGTTTGGCGACCATGAGCCATGAGGGCGAGGAGACCCAAGCACGGCGACAGCCGGCGAGGAGACCCAAGCACGAAGGTCGTCAATGCAATGCAATGCAGTGGAAAAAATGCAGGGTCGTTGCTGACCGGCACGGCAATCTGGATGTGGCAGGCATGTGGCTACGTTTATCTTCTTTCAAATGTGCTGCTGAGTGCCGATGGTGGTAGTGGTGGCCATTCCATTCGGTTCCAGTTTCCTGCAGCACATTTCACTAGCTGTTACTGTATAAACGGTCAAAGGGAAGACACGCCATGTTAGGCAAATTGTTGGCTGCCAGCCTACCACTCTCTTCTACAATAGCATCCTTCTATACTTGTACAAGTATAAATTTACATACCTCCAGCAGTGCAGTTACTACTCGTACTAGTAAGTTCACTGTCTATTATTGCTACGAGTTGCCATGGCAGCATTGTAGCCGACAGCTGAGAACCCATGGTGAACATCTCTGACATGTCTCTTGCTGCCCAGCCCAGAGCACCGGATGCAGCGCTATGCTAGCTACAATACTGTACGTATCTCTCCGCAATGCCTGTTGTGGTACGACTGCCTGAATCACAATCACTCTCACTGGAGTCATTGTCTCCCAAAACCAGCCAGCCAGCCTCACAGCTCAGATCCCTCTTTTTGATTCTTTTCTTCCCACGAGGCTGCAAATCCTGCCTTACTTTTAGTTAACACAAATGCTACTAGATCAGGTCTCGTTGAATGCACCGTGTACTAATTTCAAATTTCAAAACTGCTAAAAATTAGGACTAACCGTAAAATAATTTCAAATCTAATAAAATAGGCAGTGACTCATTGGTGAGACAGATCTATTGATCCTAACTAGCCTATGCTTGGCTCATATGGTGCTACATTAAATATGAGATAATCATGGGCTAATTAGAATTAATTTATCTGTCTCACCAATTAGTCACCGTTCATACAATTAGTCTTGATTTCTTTTTTGACGGAGGGACCGAAGCCCCTGTAGGAATTTATTAATAAAAAGGAGGGAAACCAAGTTTACAAATTAAAGAAAACAGTAGCCTGATGATTAGTTTTCAAATTAATCACCGATATGCAAATCTAAAGTCATTCAGGTGGTTATACATTCTGTTGTAACGTCCTGACATGTTCGCTAGTAATATCCTAAAGAAAATTGATTCTTCTATGACAGGTGATATTTCGTGTTTTAAGATAAGAAAACAAATACTAGGAACTACCTTAGTAAAGAAGATAAACAAGCGCCCAAATTTGTTGCCTCGTAATACCTCTTTCAGCCAAAACTTTGAGCTTTTCACCCAGGGTCGTCGTCCCGACTGCATACCTTAGACCTTTTATTCTATTTACTGTGCTACCCTCGCCAACAGGGTGGTACAAAACCTAGGTGTTGGTAGGGGCAAAGATAAACACGTTCTGTCCCTGCCCCTCACAAGATACGACTCTTGACCATTGGTCAACGTGTGAAAACTAGGAACGAAACACTACAGTAATACTAGTAGCTAATCAAGACTTGGGAACTTGGACCTCACATAGCTCATATAGGTCAATCGGCGACGGAGATAAAATAATCTTCGTCAGGGGAATAAAACTATACTCCTATGCAAAAGAAGGCGCAAATACCTTTGCTTTGCTAGAGGGACCACAGCATGAACACAAGGTGGAAGTAGGGCACACAGCACATTCTTCATAAGCCCATGGACATGGAACTTCAGCCAGGGTGCTTCTTTAAGAATAAGTTACTTTCAACGAGGTTTTAAACAAAGTTTTCCGCTGCTCACAACTAGGAATAAGATAACAGTTTGTTCTAGTTCCATGAAAGCTAATTCGTCTGTCCAGCATATTCTAAGCGCGGAAGCTATACGCAGAACTAACTAGTAGTGCAACAAAGGATGGCTACAACCAGAAAAGAAGCCGGTGGGCATATAGGTCGTCTATGCATTTCAGGACGTGCACTTTCGGGAGTGCAGGGAGCAATATTGGGGTGTCATGATGGTGCTCTGGTTGTGATATGTGAACATGACCATGTCAGCTGGGATGAGGCAGCATAGCATCGCAGCACAGCTGCAACACAGCACAAAACACAAACAGGGGGAAAAAGGAAGAAAAGAAAGAGGCAGGAAAGGCTGCCGCGGCCGGCCCCTGCGCCTGCCTAACATCCCTCTTTCCTCCATGGCTCCTTGCATCCATCTCTTTCCCAACTTTTTGTACTTTTTCCCTGCCCTCCATCCCCTACAAAAGGTGAAGGGAGGAGCAGCCCCTGCACTGCACTGCACTTAAGTTAGTCCTTCTCATCAGTCATCACCCGGGTCTCTGTTAAGAGTATTTTATTTTTAAGAGGAGTGGTGCAGCTGGTGCCTGGTGGTGGTAGCTCGATCTCATCTCTTTGCCCATTTGCTGCTGCGCAACTAACAGAGAGAAAGTTAGGATGCAGAGCTTCCTTTGCTTGCTTGAAGAAACCAGGGAAGCGAGCAGTGCAAAGGCTACTCCTAATCCTATATAGGCTGCTGAGCTGAGGGAGCAAAGCAAAGGAAAGGCAGTAGCTAGCAGCTAGCAGCAACCACCAAAGATGGGGGAATCCTCCTCCATGCCCTCTTGATGGATTGATGTTCTTCACTGCATTGGTTGCAGCTTCTTTGCTCGAGTGGTAGCTGCTTCTTCCTTTCCTCCTCCCTTTTGATCTCTGAATCTTTTGCCACATCAACCTCTGCTTGCTGTCTGATTCCTTCTCCCTGCCGGGCTCCCACCTACCCTCCCCAACCACATCACCACTGTGTATGTTACTGCCATTGGTAAATAAAGCGAGGTGGAGGTGGAGGTGAGGTGCCCCCAGCTCGGCTCTCGGCAATTATTGCCACCTTTGGAGTTTGGAGTCCTCCAATAGGAGTCTCCTCCCCCGTCGTCCTCTTCCTGTGCTGTCCGTCTGCAACCACTGGCCGCCACTGCCCTGCCCCCATCTTCTCTTCCCTTCAGCCCGGGGTTGGTGCTTGCTTCCATCCATCCGTGTCCTCCGCTCGCTCGCTTTAAAGCTTAAGCCACCGCTCGCTGCAGCTGCCCCGGCAGCTCACCGTGAGCCGACCCCTCGCCTCGTCTCGTCCCCTTCCTTTCCCTTGCCCCCGCGCCCGTAACGTCTGCTGTTCTTGGATTCTTAATTGCATGCTGTTGCTGCGGCTGGCGCCGCTGTGATCGCCGTCCCGTCCTCCAAAGCTTTTGCTTGGCAATCAACTTTGCTTTTTGGGTCTCTCTCTCTCCTCTCTGGGCAGTAGAGTACGCAGCTCTTGTCTGTCTCCGTCGACCTGCTTCTGCGCGCCCGCAGCAGCAGAGCAGAAAGGCCCTCCCAAAATCCACCATTTGGAGCAGCCAGCCGTCACCAGCGACGACGGCAAGCGAGGTGCCTTCCTGGTCGAGTTGAGAGTCCTGTCCCGAGGAGAGAGCTGCTACGTCCTGCTACTCCTAGCAAGGAGGATCCCAAGAAAAAGCAGGCACGTACACGCGCGTTGGGACAACCTCTCGCCATGGACTGGGACGCAAAGATGCTTCCTGCCTGGGACCTCGGCACGGTGGTCGGACCCAGCAGCAGCGGTGGCGTACGCGGAGGCGGTGGCGGCGCGCTGGACCTGAAGCTGGGCGCGCCGACGAGCTCGAGGGCGGCCGCGGCCGTCGTGCCCACGCTGCCATCAGCGAACCCTCGGGCTCCCGCACCGGCTCCACCTCCGCCGGCGCCGTCGTCGTCGTCCGCGCAACCGGCCAAGCGGCCGCGCCCGGGCCACCACGCGCATCAGCAGGTGGTGCCGGCGTGCTCCGTGCAGGGCTGCGACGCCGACCTGTCCAGGTGCCGCGACTACCACCGCCGCCACAAGGTATGCGAGGCGCACTCCAAGACCCCCGTCGTCACCGTCGCCGGCCAGCAGCAGCGCTTCTGCCAGCAGTGCAGCAGGTACATACTCATGTCTGCCCTGCCCTCGACCTCGTCCACTCCTGTCGTGTCGTGCACTCGTGCTTGTGTTGTGCCGCGCCCGCTTACGGACGGACGGGCTTCTCCCCTCCATCCGCGCCGCGGTCCGCCTATGCATCTTGTTCTTTGGACTTTGGATTCCATTCCCCCCGACCCCGAGCTCCCATGATTCTCTTTTGGTTCTTTTCGCCTCAATAATTTAGCCACTGGTACGACGAGCTCAGCTCTGCATACAACAACAGCTCGTCTCGTCAGCCATGGCCATGTCTGTCGCATCGCATGCATGTTTTCTTCTTGGAAGCATTCGCTCCGTTCTCCTCTCGTCCGCGTCCGCGTGGGGGTGAATTTCGTCGAGAATTACCGCCACGTCCAACAGTATTAACCACCATGCTTGCTTTGCTTAGGCGACCAAGAACTCGCTGTCAGCTGCTGCAGTTCCTCCTGTCGCTGTAGCTAATTTAGACGTCCTAATTAACCTTTGGCGCTTGCAACTGACTGACGAACGTGCGGTGCGCCGTCAGCCAAGACTTCCGGTTTCGGGTTTCCATTCCATCCGTTGTTCGGTCAAAGGTACTAGTAGAAGGGAATCTGCTTTGTTAAACACCGCAAACCGCCGACCAAAGATCCAATTTCTATGCAAAAGTTAGGAACGGAACTCTCGCAGGAACTGGGATTTGGACGGTAAAATTTCGTAGCAGTAGAATTCAGCATGGCAGCCGGACTTCTATTTATATTCTTTCATACAGTTATTGATTACAGTAGATAGATAGAAACGTGCGATTAACCTGGCCTGGGCACTCACTCTCACCATATGGTCCTGAATTTGTCAAGGTCTGAAGTGAACATCTTGTGAGGTGTGTGTGTGTGTGTGTGTGTGACACCAGCGTCAAGCCGGCTGCTAGCAGCTGCTGGCTGCTGCATGCGCGAACCCGTGCTTTCAGGGCGTGTCCCTACGATACAACGAGGCAGGTGCAATGGAACTGGACTTCCACTTCCATTCAGTTGAGGTCCATGCCTGCCTCCCGTCCTTGTCAGGGGAAGCCTCACTCATTCACTCGGACAACAATTTGCCCTTCTCCAGCTCTGTTCTACGATGTTTGCGTGTGTTGCGTCCCTGTCGTCGCTGTGGAGCGTGGCTTGCCCATGCTTTCCACATTCGATATGTTTTTTTCAACTCAAAGGCCTCAATCAAATGCATCTTCTCGTGTTCTAGAAGACGATGCTGTCTCTGTCTTTGTCTGTCTTTGTCTTCACTCAGAGTCCAGAATTAGATTCATCAGGTTTCAAAATATCCAGGCCAGCGTGCCGTGAAGGTTGCGTGGTTTATTTAAGTTTCAGGAGAAAAAAAAAATGTAGTCTTCTTGAGGTCAACCGTGGTGTGTTCCAAGTGCTTGCTTGAATTAGTGTAGCTGATGCCATGAGGTTGACCAGACCGGCTGCAACTGCATTTCTTTAGGAATCTACTTGCTATTTTAGAACTCTGAAACTCTGAATGCATCCATGCATGGCGGCTACCGCATTGTGGTCGTGCAAAGTCCTTACTGACCGTCGGTGGAATTGCTTCTTCCTGCAGGTTTCATCTGCTCGGGGAGTTCGATGAGGTGAAGCGGAGCTGCAGGAAGCGCCTTGATGGACACAACCGGCGCCGCCGGAAGCCACAGCCGGACCCTCTCAACCCTGCCGGCTTGTTTGGCAATCACCATGGTAGATTCACTTCTCCTCACAATCTCACATGCCAATCCTTTTTGCTCTTAGGGAGAACGCATGTCATACCAGTTACTCCTAGATCTGAACATACTTGCATGAGAACTTTGGAGCTGACAACACTTGTAGACCGATGGAAGGAAAGCAGAGGTTTTTTTAAACAGTTCTAGGCTTATTTTAGTTGCGCGTGTTTAGATTTGGATCATTATGTGGAACAACTGGGGGGCACACCTTATAATTAATATTGTTTTGTGAACTGAAGCTCAGCTTATCAGACCTACAGAATCAGTATCTTGTATCTGATTGATCATGTGCTGATCTGAGTCCTCACCTGTCAGTTGACAGGTAGCACTGTCTGTAATGCAACCAAATATTTCACACGTTACAGTTACACAGGTGCTGCCATCCAATGTGTAGTTTTTTCTTTCCAGAAAGGAGACCAAAAGGAACCTGTCTACCATCAGTCCTGCACCATCATGATGAATGTAGACTACCGCTTGAAAGCAACCGTTGTTCAGTTTGCCCTGGATCTGGATGGTCGTTTCCATGAAATCATAGTCATAATTGATCAGGAAAATTTCTCTGAAGCTGCTTGCTTGTGAAGTTTGAACTGCTGTGGGGCTTTAGGTATCTGAAACCAGCTAATGGCGTCATAAACGATGCTAGTAGCATTCCTGCACACAAGAATTCCTCAGAACCTTCCTTGCTGCTTGTCGAAGTCATAATGCGAAATGAACTGAGAATATCAGAGAGAGTTGGACTTTGCTGCAGTCTACCATGGATAGTTCAGTGACATTTGAAATTGCTCCATCACCTAACCTTTACTGTTGATTTGTCCGTGTAGTTTTGAACGTTTGACGCATAGCCTCTTTGATGTGTCCAAACATCTGACTTGTGTTTGTTTGCCCATGTTGTCCAGGAGTGACAAGGTTCACATCGTACCCACAGCTCTTCACCACATCCATGGCAGAGCCCAAATGGTCGGTGGTCAAGACGGAGACCGACGTGTTCCAAGACCAGTACTACCCGGCTGTCCACCTCAACGGTGCCGGTGCCGGCGCCGGCTCCCTCTTCGACGGCAAGGACCGGAAGCACTTCCCATTCCTGACCAACCACAACAATGGCGGCGGTGACGTGGCCGCCGCGGCCTTCGGCTGCCAGCCCTTCACCATCACCACGACGGCTTCCTCAGAGAGCAGCAGCAAGCAGAGCAACGGCAACTGTGCTCTCTCTCTTCTGTCAGACAACCCGACACCAGCACAGACGGCCATGATCCCTACCGCGCAGCCCCTCGGCGCAGCGATGCAGTACGGCAGGCTCCCTGGCGGCGGCGGCGACGTCTCCCTCACCGGGATGTCGTACATGAGGGTGGCAGACAGCAGGCAGGCATCCATTCTGACAACGTCGTCACCCAGTCACACTGCAGTTGCTTCCCCTGGTCCGGCCACTGCAGCTGCAACGCAGCAGCTGCAGTACCACCATGGCTACTACCATGTGAGCGGTGGCGAGCAGGGCAACAACCCAGATGGCGCCGCCATTCAGGCCCTTCCCTTCTCATCGTGGTAGACGAGTTCTGATGAATCATGTGCTAGGCAGGCTCTTGTTGTTCACCAAACATATCAGTTGTAATAGTAGGCTCGATCATACTGAAAACCATGACAAGATGTCCATTTTTCAACTATTTCTGATAGGTCTAATTTATGGAAATTCTTCCCTAAGTTATTATGATTCAGAATCATGTAAAACTTCCACTTCCAATAGCTTGAAGTCAAGATTTTGGATGCAGTTCTGTTTGTTTCGGTTGGAGTCTATCGGTTGGCCATCCGCTTGCTCATTAGGTAGTCTTACTGGTGTCTATAACATCCACCATCAGCCAGCTATAAGCCAACCATGTCAGATCTTGTGCTATGGTGAAGGGGAGAAGGGGAAGAGAGACAAAAGCTAGCGAAAGCTATTCCCCGCGCTTTAAAATAAGTGCACATCTCATATTAAGAAGTCAATCTATTCAAGTTTAATCAATTTAATCAAATAAAAAAGTTACTTGCAGAGCTTTGAACCATATTCTAAAAATGACGATATACACAACACTAAATAAGCATCATTATGTTGATCTCACTATACATTTTCATATTAAACCTATTTAGATATACAAAAGTGGGTATTTTCTATAAATTAAATCAAACTTAGGATTAGTCGACTTCTTGAACGTGAAATATGCACTTATTTTGGAGTGGAGGGGCTAGCTAAGTAGCTAATTCCAAGGGCGTTTTAAGTGATGTTGATGCAAAAAGACGTTGGATCTGTAAACACACCGGGCTAATACCCTGGTTCGATATCAAGGCGTGCCAGTCGATTTGACCTGTTAATCGACAAGGATGATAGATTTGAATAAAACCCGAACGAGACGACAGCGATACGCCCGGACGTCAAAGCTCAGATGATACTCGATAACTGTTGAACAGATCAGACGAGACGACAGCGATACGCCCGGACGTCAAAGCCTGAATCGTGCTCGGTAGACGCGGAACCTGCAAGGTCGCCGGAGATCAAGTTGATGCAGCCCGCCGATTCTTGAAAGAACTCGTTGAAAAAGAAAAGGTACTGGTGACGAAGTCGTCGAAAAGTAGATTGCTTGAAAAGTAGATAAAAATAATAGATTTGTTGTATTTGATTGTGTATATCTTTACATTGTCTCTCGGTACATATTTATACCCTGGTACTATGAGTCCTAAACAGACACGACAAAGTATTACCTAAACAAGTCTTATCTCTAAGGAATAAAAAATAACGACTTGTACCAAGGTCGGACTCAAAAATAAACTATTAAAATAATGGCATAGATATTGCTAGTTTCCTTATCTATTGCTTTACGATGAAACCTCTATCGGCACACCCCTCATCTCTGTAGATTCCATCGGCAAAACCCATCAATAATGACTCAAATCTGCTTTCTACGTCCTTCAGCTCTGCTCTCCATCGGCAACCATGCCTCTCTCTCCATCGGCAACAGCCCTCTGGCTTCATCGGCAATGTACGAGATCAACATGTCTTTTATCGGCAATCATCCATCGGCAACTCAGAAGCAATGCTGGAGAATAACCACTTCCTTGCTGATCGGCACAGTTTTCGGCTTATATTGGCACGTGTCAAAAAACGGTGTCAACACATGCCCCCCAATTTCGGAGTATAAAATACTTTATGCGCCGAAATTTCCTCCAGGTCATAATTGCCCAAACCACTTGAACTTCTCCTCGAAAGTTGCGCGCGTGGTAGTGGAGATCTTGTACCAACAGGCCCATATAATGCTTTCTCCGCCGCGGCCCATTTTTCATCTGCGATTCAAACCCTAGCTTTTCTCTCTCCAGCGGCGACATCAACAGGCGATCCTTCGACGAACTCGATCATCGGCACTCTTGACGGTGATCCTTAGCCTCCATTAGCATTCTTTGCCTTCTCCATCTTCATCGCAACCATGGCTATCCGTTTTGACGTCCCCAAGGTTAGTCTTCTTCTTATGCCCGTCTTCTGACATTTCGTCTCTCCTTCTCCGCGTAGTTCATGACTCTTCCTTATTCCTAATTTTTTAATCTCAGGAACTTTGCAATAATCTTCTCATCCCAACGCATCAGAATCACTTTATCTGCCTAGGCCCAATGGGAAATCCAGACCCAACCGATATCATAAACGCAGAAACCAATCGAATCCCCTTTAGAACTTAGAATTTTGACTTGGGATTCTGGACTGATACCTTCCGATCCTGGCCAAAAACCACCAAGGGATGGAAAGATTGGTATTTGAGGGTCGCTAGGCCAATGGAGCTATATTGGGCGGAGCGCAAATTAGAACAATGCATCAGAATATCTATTGCCGATATGGAGAGAAATGAGTCTTTGTTAATTGCCGCCTCTTATTTCTGGTCGGATACCCTGAATGCCTTTATCTTTAAACATGGGCCAGCTTCTCCCACCCTTGCCGATGTGTACATGCTCACTGGCTTGGACATCTCCTCTGTCGATGACAACTCACTGTTCCAGCGAAAACCTGAGCATCGGCTGACCACCAGGAACATTGGCGGCTGGACTGGCTATATCAGCGAGTATAAGAAATCTGGTTCAGTCAGTCACAGGGAACATTCAGCTTTTTTGAATATGTGGCTGGAGAAATTTATTTTCTGCGGCAGAACAGTTGGACCGACCAACATGCACCTTCCTGCAACAGAGCTGTTGGCTAGTGGCGTTCAACTCCCACTGGGCCGATACCTTCTTGGCTCAGTCTACCACCTCCTCCACCAAGTATCCCAAAGGCTGCTGCAAGGTAAATCCATCGGCAACCTGGGGGGTCCCTGGTGGTTCATCAATATGTGGTTGAATGCCCATATGCACAAGTATTTCATATTGACCTGTTTGCCCAGCAATTCCCTCGAAGTCTTCCTGAAGATTATCAACTCGGGGAAGAAGAATCGGCAACACGCCCCCTATCAACTTTGGAGAAGCACTGGCAGTACTACCAGGGGCGGAGGCAAACAGAATCCAGATCGGCAATCTCTTCCACAGCCTCTACATCGGCATCCCTTCTGAGCTTCGGGCCTGGGTCCCGTATGTTGATGAAGCAGCAAGATTCCCTCTTTCCTTTAACCTTACCGATGAGGCCCTGAACCAGGATGCCGACATTCTTAGGGCAATAATCACTCCTCGTGCCATCCCGGTCAACATTTTTGGAAGCGGGAAGAACATTAATCCCACATACGAGTTCTATTATCCATCGGCAGCACAAGACAACTAGCTTTTGGACAACTGCCCATCAACCTCTGTTTTGCCGATGTGATTAAACCAAGAGAGACTATTGCGAGCCGTGTGGATTGGCACAAGATTGTTACTCTCCTTCCCGATGCCGATACCTCAAATGTCGATCTAACTGATTGGGTACCGGCTTCTTTTGTCACCGAGTCCTTCAAATTATGGTGGCAAGAATGGAAAGAGCAGCTATTTTTTGCCTCTCCTCATTTTTACTGGAACCTCATTGATCCCGATCACGCCATCCCTGCCGATGCAGTAAGTCTGACCCTCTGTACTTCTTTCAACTCCCCTTTAATCCATCGGCAACTAACCCTTTTTTTTAACAGGTTGATGACCCAGTTCCAACATTGAGTAAGAGTGGCAAGGTCATACGGCTGCAGCCGATTTCCCCGGTTTCCATCATCGGCCACAAGGCTCCCTCGCTAGATGCTCCAGTGGGCCGTGGTCGTACCAAGAGGAGTACCAAATCGGTCACATTTTCGGCACAATCATCTCAGGTAACCATCTCACTTTCTTTTGCAGATGCCGATTGCTGTGACTTACCGATTTCACATTTCACGGCGCAAGTTCTACACCTTTAGAATCTTCATCGGCAATTCGCCCTTCGTCTCCTCCTGCAGCGCCTTCGTCGCCCCACCTTGTTGTCCTTGACGATTCTCCAGAGGTATTCTTTATTCAAACCTTAATTATGGGATCGGCACTTTTACTCATCTGTCTCTCTTGCAGCACCAAGTGATTGCATCGGCAACCGTCCCACGTGTACCGATTCCTCAGCCATCCGTTGCCGATGCCCCCAAGCCATCCGATGCCGATATCTTACAACACAAGCGTAAGGCTTCATCGGGCGAAGAATCACAATCCAAGCGGGCAAGACTTACACCATCTCCGTCGGCATCCTCGCCTCGCCCGATATCGCCTGATGTATCTGTGCGGACCTCTCCATCGGCACCTACTCTTCCATCGGCCATTGCACCCATACAAGGATCTTCATCGGCATCGGTATCGCAGCAGCAACCAATCGAGGTACCAACACAAGGAACGTCATCGGTAATTGTACCTGAGGTTGTTTCTCCGAGCCAAAGGCGAGAGATTGCCTTGAAACAGGTGCGTTAACTCCCTTAGATAACCTTCAACACTTTGGGCTCTTCTGCTGACATCATCCTTTCCTTTTTAGGAGCAAGATTCCCCCGATAGTCTATTCTCCTTCTCTATCAGTGGGATTATTCCCGATGATGAAGATTCTGAAGAAAGCTCTGCTCCAGCCCTTGGAGTTCTATCACCTGAGACTAAGTCAAAGCTGGAGACGCTGTTATCATTGCTGCAACAAGAGACCTCTCTACTGATCCAAGATTCTGACTCTGCAAGAGCAACTTTTAAAGGAATTCGAGGTCATATTCCTGCCGATGTTGAGGAAGCACTTTTTCAGGCTGCTCATCTGGAGAGCCGGCAGTTGCAGTATCAAAGGGCTGCCCAGCGGATTGCCGATAGAGCCACTCAAGCAAAGCTTCAAGAGGACATGATGAAGCATAAGCAACTTGCCGATGAGAAGCACAAAGACATCGGTAAGCTAGAAGCCTCTTGTGCAGATCTAGAGGACAAGATTGCTCAGCTATCGGCAAGAAGAGAAGCCCTGCTAGCGGAGCTGAGACAGGTTGAAGGAGCCTTGGACGCAGCAAATCATGAGAAGGCCCAAATGCCCGAAGCTGTCAAGATTCTTCAGCAAGAAAGGGACAACCAAGTCCTCAAGACGCTGGCGCTCAAGAGGAAGATTAAGCCAATTGAAGGCAATGCCGATGAAGATGCAAAGATACTGGAGGAAGCTGACCAAATTCGCCTGCGTGCGATATCTTCTATCCATTCATTGTTGAACTTGTAAACCTCCCTTTTCATCGACAATGTGATGAATCGGTAATTTGTAAAACTTTACATTAACGTAGTGCCGATACATTCTTTTTTGAACAAGCATTTTATCTATATATATATTTTTATTGGCAAGTGCTAAAAATCTCATCGGCAATAGGAAAGCCATGTTGATGTCTGTCGATGGACCTTCACTTTTGCGCTTCAGCTGTCATATTTGAGTCTTTGCTCCACGGGAACTTTCCTCTTTGTGCTCACGTTGCATCTTCCTCTTTTGAGTCTTCGTTAGACCTTTAGGGCACCATTGAGAAAACTTCATCTTCCAGACAGGTTGGTAAATTTTTGCACTTGAACCTGGGCAATTTGTATCGGGATCCCTGCAGAGTATCATTTCAGGGACTCCTGCATTGGTCATCTCCTCGAGCTCCTTTTCATTCATCAGCAAACAGTCAGCACGCCTGCCCAGCCTTTCATGTACACTGGTCCTGCCCCCCAGCCGATCATGTACCGATACCCCTTCTCTGATCGGCTTACCGATGTATCTGCTCCGATCACCATAGCGTAGCCTTCTTTCTGCCCGATTGGTTCGATCATAACCATTGTACTCGGGGCAACTATCAACAGTAGGCAATTTAATGCCTTCTTCCCAACAATAGATGAAGAAGGGGCATCGCCAATGGTCTTTGTGCCGATGCCATGCTTCCCAACGCAATTCCTCTTGCCGATGCCGATAGTGGTCATTTGGAATTCTGTACGGAGCTGGTCTAGGAGGCCTTCTTGAACTACTGCTTGCTTCAACTATCTCTTTCCCCTTCAAGTCATCGGTAGTTACTTGATTTCTAGGATCCACCGATGCTCTCCTCTTAGCGCTTATCGATGTCAACACTTTGGTCTTGTTTACGGCCTCTACTATGTTTGCTGGGAAAGGATGTTGATCAATCTTCATCGGCCTCTGAGCTTTAGAGTTGTCAAACTTGATCCTCCCAAATTCAATTGCCGATTGCAACTGCTGTCTGAAAACCTTGCAGTCATTGGTACTGTGCGAAGTTGCATTATGCCATTTGCAGTACCTAATCTTCTTCAGTTCATCTGCCGATGGAATCACATGATTGGGTGATAGCTTGATTTGGCCCTCTTGAAGTAGCAGATCAAATATTCTATCGGCCTTTGTGACGTCAAACGTGAATTTCTCTGGCTCTTTCTGACCAAAAGGACACGATAAAGATTTTTTACCTTTTACCCACTCAGCCAAGCCGATAGTTGGTTCTTCATCTAAATCTGACTTCTCCGCCTCTACAAAGGACACCTTCTTGTTCCAGCTCTTTCTATGCTCTGGAGCTTGAGCTCTTTGATCAGAGACCCTCTGCACAATATGACTTAAACTTTCAAACTCCTGAGCATCGTATTTGTCCCTGAGATGCGGCAACAAACCCTGGAAAGCCAAACCAGCTAACTGACGATCATCAAGCACTAGGCTGTAGCACTTGTTCTTCATGTCTCGTACCCTTTGCACAAAATTCTCTACCAATTCGTCGCTTCGCTGTCTTAATTTCATTAAATCAGTGAGCTTCTTTTCATGGACACCAGCAAAGAAGTATTTATGAAATTGCCTTTCTAGATTGGTCCAAGTAAGAATAGAGTTCGGTGGCAATGATATAAACCACGCGAAGGCTGATCCAGACAAAGAGGACGAGAATAAACGGATCCTCAGCTCATCCCTGTTCGCTGCTTCCCCGCACTGGATAATGAATCGGTTGATGTGCTCCATTGTTGACGTGTCATCTTGCCCAGAAAACTTAGTGAAATCTGGCACCTTGTACCGATTCAGAAAAGGAATTGAGTCGTAAGATGAAGGATATGGAGTCCGATAAGAGTAAGTATCGATCTTGGGCTGGATCCCAAATTGTTCTTTCATCACTTCTGCAATCTTATCAGTCAAGAGTGCATCCTGATCTTACCGATGCACTGGCTGGATCTCTACTGGAGGCGTTGGCTGATATGCTTCTACATACCCCTGTGGCATTTGGCTTGCATAAATCGGCATATTCACGGCACCAATCTGCGGAGCAAAGTTCATCGGCTGTTTTGCCGATGCTTGTTCCTGGAAAGTCGTCTGTGGACTATACCGTTGAGTCCCTATTGCTTGGTGGCTTGGTTGAATAGCAGGTTGTTGAATTGGCGCTTGCCCTGACCAATTGAGACTGTAACTCATCGGCACCTGGCTTGCCGATGGCTGATAGCTTGTAGACAACTGATGCTCTTGTATAGACGGATGATAGCCAGCATAATTGCCCTGAATTGCAGGCAACCCAGACTGAGATATGAATGGTACTACGGGCTGCTCTGCAGTGGAAGCTCTCTGTTGAACTGGTGGAGGATTGGTCAATGGATTCGTATAAGATATCTGTTGCGGAGGTGCGTAGAATTCCATTGACAATGGCTGTATAGCAGGAGGTACAGTAGAATAATACGACGCTTGAGCCACCGGCCGAATTGGAGTAGCCGATGTCATTGGACCCTTCCCTGCTACATCATGCACTTGAGGCAGTCCAGAATTGGCAGTAGATGGACCTGGAGGCATACCGTAACCCCACCAATTAGCAGCAGTTTGACTATGTTGACCTGAAGGACCTGACATTGCCGATGCCGATAGATCTGTGCTTAACTGAGTACTAGGCCTCTCCTGAGACGTTAGATCTGATCCTATCGGCGTGGCTTCAATGATGGATGGTCCTGATACAGCTGGAGTAGGCGCTTCCATACTCTCAACGGCTGGAGTTGCCGATGGAGTACTGGTAGATGCCGATCCCGGCTGATGATATGCCGGCCCGACATACCCTGGTGCTTGTCCGTCTCTTAACGTTTGCACAACAGCATTGTAGACAGTATTGGACAGCACGGTGGAGTGGTTGATCAAAGCTTGATTTAATGCAGAATTAACCATCTCCTGTAATTTACCAGGGTTGGAGTCAAAGGTTACCTGCCGAGGCAACGGCAGATCTTGCTTCTGGATGACTTCTCCTCCCCTATTCATGCTGAAAGACTTCAAGCAGAGCTGCCTGTAATCCTCCATAGCTTTTTCCATGGCTTGCCTCTGATCCTCCTTGAGATCTGATTCTGATATCTCGATGATGTTCTCTGGAGTGATATCGGTAGTATTCTTCATGATAAATCTATTGACTTTGTCCCACCAGGCGTGCCAAAAGATGTGTTGATGCAAAAAGACGTTGGATCTGCAAACACACCGGGCTAATACCCTGGTTTGATATCAAGGCGTGCCAGTCGATTTGACCTGTTAATCGACAAGGATGATAGATTTGAATAAAACCCGAACGAGACGACAGCGATACGCCTGGACGTCAAAGCTCAGATGATACTCGATAACTGTTGAACAGATCAGACGAGACGACAGCGATACACCCGGACGTCAAAGCCTGAATCGTGCTTGGTAGACGCGGAACCTGCAAGGTCGCCGGAGATCAAGTTGATGCAGCCCGTCGATTCTTGAAAGAACTCGTTGAAAAAGAAAAGGTACTGGTGACGAAGTCGTCGAAAAGTAGATTGCTTGAAAAGTAGATAAAAATAATAGATTTGTTGTATTTGATTGTGTATATCTTTACATTGTCTCTCGGTACATATTTATACCCTGGTACTATGAGTCCTAAACAGACACGACAAAGTATTACCTAAACAAGTCTTATCTCTAAGGAATAAAAAATAACGACTCGTACCAAGGTCGGACTCAAAAATAAACTATTAAAATAATGGCATAAATATTGTCAGTTTCCTTATCTATTGCTTTACGATGAAACCTCTATCGGCACACCCCTCATCTCTGTAGATTCCATCGGCAAAACCCATCAATAATGACTCAAATCTGCTTTCTACGTCCTTCAGCTCTACTCTCCATCGGCAACCATGCCTCTCGCTCCATCGGCAACAGCCCTCTGGCTTCATCGGCAATGTACGAGATCAACATGTCTTTTATCGGCAATCATCCATCGGCAACTCAGAAGCAATGCTGGAGAATAACCACTCCCTTGCCGATCGGCACAGTTTTCGGCTTATATTGGCACGTGTCAAAAAACGGTGTCAACAAGTGATCTAGCATCTTTTTTTTTTAATATACTCCAGCAGGGTAAGCATCATTCACTGGGGATTACTGGTGAATCCTATGTAATTTTTCACTTCCACTTAATCACGTTTTCGAAAAAAAAAACTCCAACGGGGTAAGCATGACGTCGTGGGAGAGTTTGGTACAATAAAAAAACGTGCGAGAGTGAATTTGTGTGAGCGTAAATTTTCCAAAAAGAAATAGAGATCTCCCTATATACCCCTAGAAGATGAGGCTGAAAGCAAAGGATTTGAGGGTAGGCTCTATTGAATTAATTGTTTTTTCTCTGGCACAAAAAGTAGAGTATGGATCATGTTTTAGGTCCTTGTTAGAGATTATGTAACACATCTATCATATGTGGGATCATAATAGTGTTCAAGATCTTGCTGTTTATTATGCAATCTCTTGGTGACATAGACAGCCTTACAACTATCAAAACAAACTCGACTGTTAGAGACGCTTTAACTTGATGAGCGCAAAGTCCGCTGAAACATTAACTGTACTAGTCAAGAACTGGCCCAAAACTGGAGGTCCCTGATTATTGTAATCACATGGACCTGCTTGTTTTTCGCATGCTGCACATGCAGAGATCAAACTGAATAACAGTGTTATATTAAGTGTTCTGGACCACGTCTCTAACCGGAGTTATGGGGGACAAGCAAGTTCAACATTCAGACAGGTATGCCACTCAGTGCATATTTTAAATCTCTTCCCTGTTTCTGTCCAAAATCTTGGACTACTGAAGATTTTCTACTGCAAAAAGACATGTTGAAGCAAAAGGTCGGCACAAACGACAGATCAATTCCACATGTGCTAGCAAACCATTCTAAATTTTGGGTTCAGGTCTCAAGAAGGTACCATATGGGAATGTGCCAAAAAAGCAGTGGACAAATTCTAAACATAAAACTCTTTATATTCACTTCTTCCATTTTCAGGTACAACCATAGGTCCAAAAGAAAAAAAGGAAGAGGAGACATGAAAGTGCATAGCAAGAGCTATTGCCCTACTTTTTACCTACATCCATGGTAACCCAGAAGACATTGTTGTAAATATTAACCTCTTCTGGAGCTTCTACTTTCATCTGATCAGCATGCTATTTGTTCTCATTGTTGAAGCCCTCCCGGACTGCCAATATGAAAGCTGAAGCTCTCTTGTCGATGTCGTCGTCGCCTCCTCCAACAGGTGTAGACGTGAGCTGCTGGTAAGGCTGTGTTATACTGACAACAGGGCTGTTCTGGGTTTTGACGTACTTGGAGTACACCATGGCCACCTTCCCCTTGGCACCTCTAGCACTTGCTTTGGCCTTTGGCTCCATCTATTGGCTGGCTTTGCTGGCTTGGTTGTGGACCTTGTGGTTGCTTGGCAATGCTGGAGGAACCTAAATATACAGACAGATTGGTGTGTGCATGAACCATTTCCTAGAGGTCACATCTCTGCTTTCGGATGCAAGTGGATAGCATACATGGCAGCAGAGCATCAATGGATGGATCATCATCCTAATGCTTTCCAAGAACATGCGGGATATGTGCGCATCTTTTTGTCATCCAAGTATCTGGGTTTCGCACGCGTCCACTGACAAGTGAGACCATGATCAGAAGGGGCCAGTGATAAGACAGACAGAAAGTCTCCCCGATGTTTTCTGACTGAAGGTGCTCACCATGACTGTATGTGGATGTTCCGTGTCCTGATAAGATCCAGGCGTGCATAACACCTCATCGTCAAGGTTCTCTGTCCCTTTGTACAGATCAGAAAAGATCACTTTAATCAGGAATGAATGTACTTTTCGACATTATGTTGCAACAGGTTATCCTGGAGGTTTATCGTATCCTCATTCCTCTGTCAAAAGATTCTTCTCTACCCTTTGTGAAATATCCAAGGTCCACCACTTGATCACGAGCTTCGATTCTGTGTATCTATTCGGCCAAAGTTGCGAGCAAGTGACTGTTGCCGGGTACCATGCACGGACTGACCTCCAGCATCGGATATATACATGTTTGGGAGCCAGGAAACCCAATATATATAGCCGTAGTGCGTAGAGAATTATAGATGTCGTACTGACTTCCTGTTAAGATGACAAAGGTAAGTTCAGTCTAAGGTGTGTTTAGACAAAGATGCATAACAAGAAAGAATAGTGTCATATCACTAAGGTCCTGTTTGATCATATGGCCTAATTAGCCATTAAACTCTAGATTTAAACTGGTGGCCTAAAGTGATGTTACTCTAAAGATTAGCCAACTTAAAAAAAATTATTACTTCATTAGACCAAGTGGACTAAGATAGCTAGCCAAAAGTTTAGTAGCCAACTAAACTTTAGAACATGAGATCCGAATAGGACCTGAGTATTGATACAGAATTTGCTGCAATGCAAATAGGTGCTTAGAGCATCTCTATTCTCTAATATCTTAGCCTCCATCTTCTAAAAGTCTGTATATGTGATCTCCTATTATTTTGGTAGCGTAGTGTTTTTTTTCTCCTCCAACATGTTATTAATAATACCTTCAAAGTAGATATGGGAGAGGTGGTGGATCTTCTACATTTGATGGAGAGAGAGGTGGGATTTAAGTAGTTACTAAAACATTTAGGTGTTGGGGATAAGATAAATAATCACTAGAGCAACCTTAATCCCTCTAGTTTTTTAGTATTGAGAATGAGATGAGCTACGGAGATGCTCTTAGATAGGCTCAACCACCCCGTTGGCAACATTAGGCATTGGTGCTAACTTAAGCATCTTATCCACAATTCAAGAATCAGGTGCTAATGGTATGTTGAAGAAAAACCGGTTTTGTCGCTAAGTGGCTGCTCTAGGCACCTCGACGGCTCCACTGTTGTCAAGTGACTTGACTTGCTTCAGGGGACCAGCCTAGAACTGCATTCATCAGGTACGGAGATTCCAGGCCTATGGAGTACCATGGTTGTCAAGTAACTTGCTCCAGGGGAAAAATCTCAAATATCTGACGATCTTCTCTGAAGAACAAATTGGAGGCAGTCCTGATGACTATTAGTAGTACAGTGATCAGTGGTACAAGAACATCAACTCGTCCATGCGAAGTATCAACATTATCCATCTTTCTTGAAGGCGAGCGTGTGAGAGAGACGTCCACTAAGCAAGTCGAGCACGCATGCATGCCGGCATATAATTGGGTCAAGAGATTACCGGCCGGCGGGTTGAAATCTGAGGCTTTTTTGGGGCGGCAAAAGATCACCGGGGGCGCTTCGCTTTACAGCGCGGTCATGCAACGCCCGCCGACTCCGGTGCGCTCGCTCAAAGCGTGCTGTTGTTGCTGTCCGGCAGCAGCAGCGGGCGGCGACGGCGGCGGTTGCTCCTCACACGCATCTCTCTCTGCTGCTATTCGCGACTCGCGACGACTTGACCAAGCTGTAGCAGGAGTCCACGAGGACAGCGCTGCCAGATGGATCCATGGATGACGGAGAGGATAATAAAAAGCGTCGCCGACAGAGGCAGCGGAGTTATCCGCACCGGCCGTACCGACCGCGTGTATGGCATTGGCATCTGCCCGATTACTCATCAAGAATCCGCGGCCCGGACGGCGGACGCGACCGCGACCGCGACCGCCATGCATTCCAATTTTTTGGGGGAAACTTGCTCGGCGAGCTACCGGATGACATGACCTTGACCTGCCACTACCAGCGGAGAGCCGCCTCATCATCTCATCTAACCTGATTGATGAACCTTATCCCCGGAAGGCCGGAATCAGCGCTATTCGTACGCGCTCCGCAGTCACAAGCAAAGTTCGAGTTCATTCGTATCAAAACCAATGGAGGAAAGGACGAAGCGACGGACCTTTAGGTAGGTCGGGCGGCGGTCCGCCGAGAAACTTCGCGGCGGCGGCGGCGGGAGGAGACCGCCGCTGCGATGACGCTCTTCCGGGCGTCCGGGCGAGGCGAAGGCTTAGGAGCCGGGCCGGACGCCATGTGTTCCCTTGGCACAACCGCCGCTAGTTCTCCTGGGCCGTAGGCCCACCAGGCCTCGGCCAGGCGCGGACTTGGGTTCCGTTACGTAGTGGGCTGGGACCCCGCTTACTGCACCCATCTAATGGGCGGCAATCCCCCTCAAAAAAAAAATCTAATGGGCGGCAATGCCGCTATGGTTCTCGGCCTCCTCTCTCAGGTACAACAGGATGTTTTGCTCAAAAAAAATGTACAACACGATATGCCACGCAGAAAAGAGGCCCTCTGGCCTTTTGGATCCAATCGGCCCAGGTACAACTGCGAAATTACATTGTACATGAGACTTCCATATATGAATCCCGCGTGCATATCACTTTTGTGTGACAAAATTCATCACCACATTCGTATTACACAAGAGCAAGTATGACACAATAGGATGTAAACAAAATAGGCTACTTTGGAAACTCAAATCTCCTTGGGATCCATAACTTTTTCCATGATGAAAATCTCATGGAGATATCATTTGAATAACCCATTTAGTTCTTCACGGAGAGTTTTCCATCACTCTCTTGCTTCCAAATTTTCCCTAAGAGAATAAGGTGGATCAATTTAATGGTGTAGAATATAGGGGTGATGCTATGGATGCCAATAGGGAATTCTCCATGAGGGATAGCTCCTTGTCCCCGCGAACACCTGCGGGGAAGATTTTCCTCCCATCCCCGTCCCCACACTGGGAATTTATCCACGCGTGGAACCTGCCCCTGCTTCAAAATACAACATTCAAAGAGCAAAAGGCAAATTTACAGTGTAAGTCCATATGATTGAACAAACAAGGGGCATGTTCAGTCGGTTGGGATGGCTTTTTTTTTAAGCAGACATATAGCCCGTATTTCATTAAGAAGAAGAGAGTGGTCAATAGACCTACACATAGTTAGTACAAAAAGGGTTTACGGATAATCCTAGAATTACCAACGAAGCCCCAACACATAAACACAAAGCAAGAACATGAAGAGAGGACATCCTCCACCTAACAACTCCAAGAACTGAGCCTAATACAAAATATATCTCAACACCTAGGTAGCCAGTAGTGAAAGGAGTCATAGATGAAACAGTGAGACATGGCGGCAAAGCATCCGCCAGAACACGAAACGGCCAAGCATCTGTCCCCACCTCGGTGACCTCAATGGCCAACCCGCCGGAGACGCGTCCTCGATGGCAAAGCATCCACTGAACAGACCTCGGTGGCAAAGCATCCACCGGAATAGATCTCGATGGCCAAGCATCGATTACTCCTCCAAGTCACTAAGGCCATAGCTGTCAGGACCACGGGCGAGGAGGACTTACCTGAAGATACACCAGCGGCAAAGGATCCGCCCAAGCAACGGAAAACCCCTCGGCGGCAAAACATCCACCGAAAACGCCCCGGCGGCAAAGCATCTGCCGGAAACGACCATGACCACGGCTACAACAAACACTAGCTAGACAAACCCAGATAAAAGAGAACACATGAAGCACAATTAGGCGCAGCAAGACGACCAAAACGACCAAGGCGGAGGAGCGGCGAGCAGCAAAGATTCTTCAGCAACGCCTTCATGAAGGGGGTGACGCCGAGGACTCCATCGCTGCTGGCCTTAGAGAGCTAAGGCGGGGCTTTTGCCCAGAATCCGACGCCGGTGACAGAAGCATGGGACTCGAAGACGACGCCTTCAAGAAGGGTGCGACGCCAAAAGGCGCCACCGTCGTCCGCCCGGCCATGTCGAGCTGAGCTTTCGCCCGGAGCTCCATGCATCCAAGTCGGGCAGAGGGACGAGCAAGGCGAAGGCATCCATGCCACCATGGCGTCGATGACGTACCGTCAGTGTAGCCACCCACACCACCATGGTGCGAGGCGGCATACACATCTGGCCATCTCGCCGGACGCCCCTCAGGCCAACCACTTAAGCTGCCCGACCCAGCAGGGACCCCAGCAGCCCCGGCCGGCCACCAACTGGGGGGCAAGCCGGGCAGCCAGGACCAAGGCCCATGGGCCCGGATCCAGCCCGTTCCCGCCCGTACGGCCGCCGGCGAGCTCGAGGACCACCAAAGCCGAGGTGGAAGAGGCGGGAGCAAGGCGTCTCGGGAGCCCGGAATCGCCTCCAGAACCGGCCACGGGCCACACATGGCCACCGCCGGCCCCCATGGACGTCGGCCGAGCTGAGGAGCCGGATCCACGTTGGGGGGGGCAGATCCGCCGGCTGGCAACCGAATCCGCCGGCCAGCGGCCGGATCCAGCGAGCCTCCGTCGTTGGCCGCCATAGGACGCCGGAGGGAGAGGTGGAAGGGGTGGGGGGAGTGGGGGGAGGGGGTGGAGGGAGGCAGGGACGCGAGCAGGGCTCCTTCACTGGGGCCGCTGCCGCTGGCCGCCACCACGCCAAGGGAAGGCGACGACGGCAGCCGAAGGGGACGAGGATGGGGGGAGCTGGGGCGGCGGCGGCACCGCCCCTCGAGTCACCCTTGGGGAGGGCCTGGTTGGGTTGGCTACTGCTCCCCTCATAAGTTGCTGTAGAATATACAGAGCCATGGATGCTACTGGAGATTTTCTATTATATATAGGAGACATATAATTTAGGGTTTAATTTGCCATTTATACTATGCTATATGTATTGATTTATTTTACAGAATAGAATTTTAACATCAAGAGGCGAATTTAGAGTAAAAGTGAATTTCATATGTCAAGAGCGAGGTTAATAATTTTAACATTCCCGCGAACCCGACGAGGACCAATTAGTTTTCCCCGGTTTAACGGGGTTTAAATCGCCTCCATGTCTATATGAAGCTAGCTGAAAAGATCGTTATGGTCTTCAATATCATATAAGCTGACGTGTAGAAATCCGGAACACATATGGTGTGATGGAACTCTGAACCGCCTTGGGCATGAGCGTGATCGAAACCCGACGCAGATTTCCGATGCTGCGTTTGTTTATAGGCTCGAGGCCGCCGCGTGCGCTGCACCCGCCCGGCCGCCCCGGGCCCGGCGGCCCGTCGCCGCCATCCCTTTCACAGAAAGGAGGCGCGGCGAATGAGACCGCCGGTCCTTAGCTGCCCATCCTACAGTTACAGTACAGTGCAGCAGCAGCAGCAAGCATGCATCGATGATCGCTCATCTTCAGCGTAGACTACTGCTAGAATTCTATCCTGACATGTAGCCCCGGTCCCTTTCCTCCTTTTTCTATTCCCCTCGTTATACCACAATAAGTGGTACTGGTAGAGACTAGTGTGCCATGTGCTGCTACAGGATTCCATTGATATTTTGCCGGCGGCCGGCGCAGCATCCGAGCTGATCGCCTGGTCGTGGTCGTCGGTTCGGTCCGGCCGGAGGCCCGTACTCCTCCTCGGTTGGCGCACGTACGCCACCAGCCAACCGCCACCGATTCGGCGGTCCTGGGCCCTGCCGTGCATGCACCGTGTACACCTCGCATGGCCGCATGCCCGCCGTGTGCAGCTGTTTGTCGTGCCCCGGCGGCGGCGGGTCGATCAGGCCGGCGCAGCCTCATCAGGAGGCCGTGGGGGTTGGGGCGCTCTTCGTTTCCTGGCATCGTGAGCTCGTGGCGCAGGGGCGACCCACACGTCCCTTGGGCTTGTCCGGTCCACGTCGCCAATCGCGTCCCACCTCACGCCCGCCCGCCGTGGCATTCCGGTCCCGTGTGCTGTTTTCCGAATATGGCAATTTACTATGGCCTTTGTTTAGATGCGTAGAAAATTTGCATTCTGATACTATAACAATTTCGTTTGTATTTAATAATTATTATTTAATTATAATCTAATTAGATTTAAAAGACCAAACTATATAATTAGTTATTTTTATCTATATTTAATGCTTACGTAAGTGGTTAAAGATTATGTGATAAATAGAGTAAAAAAAATTAGTAATTTTAACTAAACAAGGCCTACGTTTGCTTCTTCTTTTGAGGACAAAAGTGGCAACCCGAGCCTGTCAGGTCACGTTTGCTCTTGCTCCTGTACGAAATAGTACACGCACACGGAAATCCGTGGATTATTGGACAGCATTAGCGGTGTCAGAGTCAGAGAGCTCAAGTAACGCGAAATGAAAACGCACATTTCTTTTATTTTATTTTAGATATCTTATCATTCGCAAGAATTTAACACTCAACCATCTATTACTTCAAGGCTTGGGAATCCAATATAGAGTACTAAGAAATGTTCCCGGTCACAACCCACCCTTTTCATCTGTTTGAAAATTTTAAGTTTTAAAAATATTTGTTGATTTGAAAAGATTGCAAAATACATAGGTGACTTGTCGTCACCATTTCTACTCGGCAGTTTTGTTCTCATATTGAGGCACTCCACCTGTACGGTATAGTTTTTAAAAATCGTAATCCTTCAACGCAAAATCGTATAAGAGAGACAACGAGCTTGTTCGCTTTAACCTGGCTGCAGCAACAGCTGGAAACGAATACTAAATGTGTTCCATAATTTTTACTTTTTATTTGAAACTATTTGGCAATGTTGGCTGCCAAGTATAAAATGATGGCTAGCACAAACACGACGCTGTTACTTTGTGAGCTGTGCCTGAGTGGAGTATTCAAAAACTTAATGGCTGTCAGGCACACAAGTGAATCAAATTCTTGTTGCCATCAGACGGACCGAAGGAACTTTTATCATCTTCTGGCAGACTGACAGCGGAGTGATGCGTTTCCGGGAACTACTCCCTCAATGTGTGTAGTATAGATTTGTCCTAATCCTAAGTGAATTGTTCCTAAATTTGACTATCGATTTCCTTTTTAAAAGAATCATGTACTCTCGCAAGAATTATATGCGAGTATGATGAAAGTATTTCTCATATGATACGAAAACATACAGGGTTGCCGATCTTTTTTTTCCGATCCCTCTCAGCGGCTGCCGGCTACCGAAGCCAACTGCCGAACACCCGTATAAATTTCATGCTGTAAACCTACACAAATTTATTAAATTGATGGTCAAAGATTGAAACCAAAGCTAACATGGCATATAAAGAAAATAACTCCCTCTGAAAAGGGGTTATAAATTCCCGTTCGTCGACATGTCAAACTGATTTTATGTTTGACCAAATCGATATATATTAAAATAGATTTACAATATACAAATAAGTATTAGTCCACAATGGAGCTATTCTCACGGATGCTTTCAAGTTTAACTAAATTTATAAAAAAAATAACATTATCATAAAAAATAAATATTGTTAGATTCGTTAACAAACCGATTCGAGACACCAATATGAATACTATTCACTATAAACTCGATTAAATTTTGACAACTTTGATAGCCACAAATGTCATAGTTGCATTCATTTGTGGACGGAAAAGTAGTTTTTTAAGCTAAAATTGCACTCTTTCGGGAGGGGAGAGAGGGAGGGGCCAAGCGGGCCTACCTTGTTCCTGAACCTTCCAATTTCGAAAAGTGAGAGGAGAACTGGCTGGCCGCCTCTGCCGTTCGAGAACCTTCGGATAATAAGAAAAGAAAAAAAATGAAACAATGACGAACCACCGAGCCATCCGCCGGCGCCGGCGACGTACCTTACCTGATCGATCCGGCGTGGTGTTGGAGGGCGAGGTGGAGAAATGACCGCACTCCCCGGTCTCCCACGCGCCGCTCGCTCCTCGCCACATTTGCACGGGCACGGGCACTCGGGCAGCGAGCGCCGAGGACTCGTCGTCCGTCGGCCCACCCTCCCGGCGCGCGGCCGGCGCCAGGTGTCCGTCCGGCTTGCACAGCCAGGCAGGTCAGGTCCCCCGGTGCGCGCGGGGGCGCTGAACCCGGCCCGCGGCATATATACTAGCACCGGACGCCTCACCTCAGCTCAGGCAAAGCTTGGCGCGTGCGTGCGACGGGGTCCCGTGTCCCGTCCCGTAGTCGACACATCACCGCCGCCATCAGTCGGCACGGTAAAGAAAGGGGGGCGCGCCGCCGTGTCGTGTCGATGCGGCGTCACGCGGTCGCCCGCGCTTTGTGGCGCACAAGTCGATGTGGCATGGGCCCCGCCGCGCCCCGCGGCGGCGTCGACACGTTGGATTTGGATTGGACCTGCTCCGCACACCACACATGCAGCTTGCAGTCGCAGCACGACCTGGCGGCGAGCGGCGGCTTTGGGATTCGCCGTACACCGCACGGAGGTGCGCTCCCGCGGGCGCCGGCGGCAGGCTGGACCGGCTCCGCAGACGGGGGCAAGGCAAATGCGGGCGAGCGGGCGCGGGAGCACGTGAGCGGCCATGGTAGTTGGAACGAGCCGGGACTGACTGAGTCGCCAACCTGTGGACGGCTCACGCAGTCACGCGCCACGTTTATTTGTGCGGCTGCGGATACGGAATTCTCTCTCTTCATCTTTCCGCCAATGGAGAGCCGGCACTCGGCATGCATATCGGCCCTTTTGCCTACGAGCTGGCTTTACGGAGGCCCCCATCCCTTGCTTCCACCAACGATGAGGGGAACTGGGCCAAAAATATCAGATTGGCCCGGCCTGGACCTGAGATATGAACGAATGGTGCCTGAAGGAAACCAGGCCACCAAAATTTTAAGCTGGCCCGGTAAGGGCCCGGCCTGGAACTAACATCCTTGCGGCCTGCCAACCCAAAACGATTGCTGGCCCCGCGGCTCGCGCTTACTACAGAGCAACAACAACTACTCCGCCCTAGTGGCAGCACGACGCAAGTAGGCATAGGCAACAGGAAGAGCGTGCGGAAACCGACCCGAGCCGTTCCCTTTTATCTTCGACGTCAGCTCGGCCGCTTCCGTCGCTACAACGCCTCGCATCGCCCAATCATCACACGACGCCGAAACAGGAGCAAAAAGAAACAGAGAAAATGGTACAAAAATAGAAAACCGCGCGAAGGGTCAAGAGCACCTGCAGCCACAGAAACCTCCCCGCCGCGCGGGCCCCGCCTGTCAGCAAAGCGATAACCCCCAATCACACGACGCGGCCATGACTCGGCGCCGCGGATAGGGGATGGGGCGCCCGCGAATTTGTCGTAATAAATAAAATCCTACTCCGTCCCCCATCCCTCGCCGGTTCGCGCTATACACGGGGCTACGACGGCCCAAGTAGCCTATCCCGGCGCGCCGGTGACCACTAGACCACCGTCCCAACGCCCACCCACTCTGGCCCACGCCGTTCCCAACTATCACTGACATGTGGGCTCACCTACGGCAGCTTCCTTTTCTACCCTTTCCGTGGACCAAGTTGTGGCACGGGAGCAGTACGCCGGCCCCACCTTGGCCACTGGGCCAGCAGCGGTGTATAAAGACCTGTCCCACGCGCCAATCGCCTCCTGTTCTGTTCCTCCCATCTTTCTTCTCCCTTCTCCGTCTCCGTCTCCTCTTCCCGTCCGCCACGTCTCTCCTCCGGTCCTCTCATCCTCTCCTCGCCTGCGCGCTTCTGATCGATCCACTGCGAGTCAAAGTGCGAGTACCCCTCCACCTCTGCTTCCAGTTCCGGCAACCCAGCGAGCCACATGACGGGTACCGCCGGCGGCGGCGGCGGCGGCGGCGGCGGCGGCGAGCACTACTCCTACTCGCAGTACTCGCGGCAGGTCCGCGAGCTCTGCGCTTTGCTCCTCACCATCGTCTACCCGGCGCCAGTGGGGCGGTCCTCGGTGTCGATGTCCCCCGCAGCGGCGGCGTCCATGCTCCTGGGCGCGTCGGTGGCGCTCATGCTCTGCGGCTCCGTCACCTTCGCCATCGGCTTCTTCCTCATGCCCTGGGTCGCCGGCCTCGCGCTCCTCTTCGGCTTCGCCGGCGCCGTCAACACCCTCTCCTCGGGGCTCTTCCTCGGCACCAACAGCAGACCGCCCCCCGCTGCCGTGGCCATCCCGTGCAAGCACCCGCGGGGACGGGTCATCGGCCCCCCGCCGGCGGCTCCGGTCATCGGCTCCGACGCGCTCGCCGCGGCCTAGCTTGCTTGCTTGCTCCGGATGGCCGGCGTGCCTAGATTTTGCTTGATTTCTCTTCGTGGATGGATCGCTTCTGCTACTAGGATTATTAATTCCCTGTAAAAAAACGCGCCCTTTTGCTGTATGATCTGAGGAGATCGAGGAGGTGTTGTTGCTTGCTGGTTAATGGGAGGAACCGAACCTCACAAGAAACTAATTAAGTGTTTGTTTAGCCTCATGTTGCCAATTCCATTGTGATTCTCCACTCAAAGAATTGTTTTAAATTCTCCCACTAGTTCTTGATCTTGTTACTGATTGATGACAAGTCCACTGCTAGGTGACACGTATGATTGGGTGTCTATAATTATCTGCTACTGCCGCTCCATTTCGGTATTTTTGATAGCTACTGCTACTGCTTTGTTGGTCAGTAGGATCACGGAACTTTGGTAACGTGTTGGCTACGGAGCACAGTGCAAGTTCGCTACCGGTGGAACGCGATGGCTGTGCACCCGCGTGTGTGGCGAGAGAGACCTGTTGTACGGTGGGGACGGACGGGCATACACGCGACGGACAATGATGTGAGTGTTTTGGAGCGTGTTCGCCGTCAGCTGTGACAGAGAAGTAACCAAACATGTGTGTGGCCCACGAGGCAGGCGTCGGTTACGTGTAAAAGTGCAGGGGGAGACGGTCTATGAATTATTACTACTCGTCACAGTCAGATGAGAGATTGGATGATCATTCGTGCGTCTTCGGATTGTCTGAGCTCCCTCAGTGCCCGTCACCTCTGGATTCAGAGGATTCGGGTTCCTCGTGGTTTAGGATGAACCTGATCAGATTCCAACTTCTCGTGATCGATTCAGTTTTTGGCCTTGTTTAGATCGCCGATTCGGCGTGCAGAATCAGCATTCGCTACGGTACCAAGCACTGTAGCAATTTTATTTTTATTTATTAATAATTATCTAAACATTGATTAATTAGACTCAAAACGTTCGTCTCGTAAAGTACAATAAAACTATATAATTAGTTTTTGATTTTATCTGTATTTAGTACTATATGTATTTACCGGTATTTTGATGTGACGAGGAATAGGAGGGTGAATTTGAAGAACTAAACAAGGCCTTGTAAGACCTTCTTCAAAATACAGACCTTTTTTTTACATCTTTCCAGTAAACATAATTCGATTCCGGTTCAATATCTGAATGTTTTTTTGAAGTTTCGAATCTGAGCTCGGTGGAGAATCCGTCGGAGCCGACAATCCGTCGCTGTAGCGTCCTAGCAGACGCAAGAAGCCATGTTTGATTTGGGAATCGCGTCTCCAGGACTGCAATCTGATTGGATTGTTTCTCACATGCCGTTCATTGACTACTCATATTTTTCTGCATTATCCATTGCTTGTTGCACGGCGACACCGTTTGTACGCGGTCAGAAGATTCGGCTTCGGAAGCTCCAGTGTCCTCAGTTTCCGTCTTTCTGAATAAACAAGCACTACCCTGCCATTTCTCTGGCTTCTCCGGTATCGATCAATTGGGCGTTGAGTACCTGACGCAAACATAACAAGCAAGGTGTGAATCTGCACGATTGCGTTGCGTTGCGTCTCTTCAGCTTCAGGCTTCAGACTGCAGAAGACTGTCTCATGTCTGCCAGGCAGCATCTCATCTCATCTCGTCTGTTAAAGCAGTAACAAATCACAATTCACCAATCCCAAGCAAATAGAACGTAGGAGAGCAAAAAAGGCCCGGCCAAATCGCGTTGCCTTTGAGGCTTTAACCCTTTTCTTTTCTTGCTAACCTTGCTGGCCATTGCCGCTTTGAAATTTGGCCGGAACCATCGTCGCAAAGGAGAACACCTCACAATCCGTTGGTGGTCTTTATTCAGAGCTTCAGACTGTAAAGCAAAAGCCCCTATATGCTGCCTGCTACCTGCAGGCTGCAAAGGAAGAACCTCTTCCTTGCTTCGTGCACACGCATGGCATGCATTCCTTCCTTCTTTCCTTCTTTGCCTAGCCACTTCCCAACCTTGTACACTACATACACAATGCTAAGCAACCTCACTACAAATTGCCATTCTGCATCTTTCTAGCTTAACATTCCTGCTGCGTCCGTCATGAACTACGCCGGCATGAACTACGCGGAGATCAGAGGAGGCATGAACGACGCCGGCAGCAGCATGTCGCCACGACCAAGCACGGACTGGGGCCCCATCATCGTGGCGGTGATCCTCTTCGTGGTGCTGTCGCCGGGCCTGCTGTTCCAGCTCCCCTCGCGGACGCGGGTCGTCGAGTTCGGCAACATGGCCACCAGCGCCATCGCCATCCTCGTCCATGCCGTCATCTTCTTCTGCCTCCTCACCATCTTCGTCGTCGCCATCGGCATCCACGTCTACGCCGCCTAGCCTACATACATTTGTGTGGCCTGCTTCACTTCACACAATGGCAGTGTGTGCGCGCTTCTCGTACGTGCAGTCTCTTTGTAAGTTGCTGGTCTTTTGAGTATGTCGACTAGAGATGGCGCGAGATTTAGCTGCTCTCATCTACTATGTTTTGTGTATTTGCACGGCTGTTGGACAGAGAGTTGGCTTCCTAATCCAGTGTTAGCGACATTTCGCTTAATTACTTCCTGTGGAAATTGAAAAGAGTATTTATTTCCCAGGTGTTGCGTGTGCGTATTAGCTATTACTGTCACTGAGTCCATGTGTTGCCAACAGTTAACATCAATGTAACCCACGAGTTGTCTAGTTATTTCAGAGAGTAGGGTTTTTCCTAAATGTCAGGCCATATATGTATTGATTGATGGAACCAGCTGCATAGAGAGTGACAGCTGAACCCGTTGCTCTGGACATGTTTTAATTTGCATCAGTTTCACGTATCCTGTTTTTTTCAATTGCAAATTGACAAGATTGCAACCAGATCAAGGCTAGTACCGTGAACCTTGAGTTCCCGTTTGTTGGCAGCGATATGTTGAAACAAAAATAGTGGTAGTTCTTATCAGTATTTCCTAACGCCCTAGTGCAGCAAATACACACGTGTGCTTTTTATATACTCGGTTTCTTGTTTTTGGTTGATCCGAGAGACGCGGCGGCATCTCCTCCTCCGTCTCGATCCAGTATATAAGATTAATTAAGAGAAAAAGGGTTCTTTGGGAAGGATTTCAGATATTGTGGATCGTGGGCCAAGGACCAAGAATGTAATTGGCGTCATTGATGCCAACTCTATTACATGACAAATTTTTTTCTTAAGTCCTAACAATATTAGGATTGCTATTGCAGCAAAAAAAAAAAACCCATCAGGCCTTTTCAACCTGTGCTTGGTTTCTTTGGCAGTATTGTCCAACCTCGCTTATCTTAGGCTTAGCTTAACCTTGCTCGCACAAAGATCGAGACGCTCTGGCTGGAGATCCAAACAAGAAACTCCCTTCAACATCCTCGCTCAATATGGCCACAGTGCCGAGCGAAGGATCAAATATACCCTAGTCAGTTAAAGCAAGTAGAGCTAGCTAAAGAAACAAACATGTCCTTAACTGCAATGTTGTTGTCCGGGCAACTTGAAGCAAACCTATCTAAAACATCTTTGCCTTTATTTAAATGCCCTTATATCAATCTCAATTCATGTGTGTCAGGATGAGTTGGGTTGGAAGTTAGTTTATAATTTCACACTAATTCACCCAATACACATCCGAGATGCTTGATGAGGGTGAGCTGAGCCTGCTTTGAGAGAAAAAAATCACTAGAGATGAAAATGGACATGAACATGAACATGAAAATGGAAATGGAAAATGAAAGATTCCATACTAGAACTCGTTTCCATAATAATAGTGACCGTTTATGTCAACCATTACCGTATTTTAACATGTGATTCATCTAGTGTCGTATTGATGTTAGAAAAAAATAATAAATAATTAGAAATTAAAGATATAATCGTATCGTATCTGTAATATATCGTAATATTTGCGTCGCGTTAGAGATCCGGCGGCACAAGCAAACCAACCCAACGCAACGAACGAAACGAAACGGTACCCTCCCGCATCCGCATCGCATATATGCTCGGCGTACCCGCGCCTCACGTCACCGCATTACCCTACCCCACCTGTCAGCCGCCCAAGCGAATGCGCAGACCCCGCGCAGGCCAATGGCGCACGCAACGCTGCGCGCACGCACGCACGGGACCCCAAACCTTTTGTTGTGCGCGTCGGCACGGGAGGGAACCCGAACCCCAAATTGATCTGACCCACTTTGCACCACCACCAGGCACCAGCTCGGGAAAAAATAAACTTTTTTGGAGAAAATTCCCATTGGCCCAGAATACTCAGGCGCACGCCGCGACCTTCGCTTCCGTCTCCGGTCTCCGCCTGCCTGCCCCGCCTCCTTCCCCCACCTCTCGGGAGCGCTCCCGAATCGCGGGAGCGAGAGAAATAGAGGGCCCCCGCTCGCCGCCGCCGCTGCCTGCGCCGTCGCGGATCAGCGCCGTCGCCGATCGGAGGCCCTCGCTTCCCCGCGGCGGGCGGCGCGACCTGGGAGATGGACGGCGGCGCGGGCGCGGGCCGGAGGAGCGTCTCCTCGTCCTCCGGATCCAGGAGGAGGGTCCCGCCCGCTGAGAACGGGCACGGCCATGACGCCCCGCTGCCATCCAGGCGGTCATCCGTCTCCCTCTCCCGCGGCCACAACACGTACGTGATCCGCCGCACCCGCCTTGCTCATTTTTCGCTGCTGCTGTGCTTTTGTTATCCGTAGACCGTGCTGCGTATGCGTAGCTAGCGGCCTAGCGCCTCTCTGGTGTGGTATCTTCGATGCTAGACTTACCTGGAGTAGCTTCCGTGTGCCTCGCTCTGTTTGCGGCTGGGAGCTTCCTTAGCCTAGATTTGAGTATTTGACCCTGCTTTTTGGAAATCGTTGGATGTTTTTAGTCTATCGAGCACTACAAAGTACGATTCCTTTTTCAGTTACAACAGATAGTGCTCAATCCCATTCAGCTCTAACAAGCATGTTGTATTACATACGCATGACTCTGGCTGCGGATTTTTTGTGTGTAACGTAAACGACATACGTTTCACTAACACAAGCAAGCTTGGCTCCAATGTTGCGTTGATTGCTGTAGAAATGTGATTGGTCAACCATGGGTGCTCTACCAGATGGACAAGATCAAAATTCGCTCTCCGTGTTACAGACTTCACAGCTGAAAAACACTATCTCGCGTGATTCTTTTCAGGTCAATGACCAACGAGAGGACCGTGAAAAGGCTGAGGTTGTCCAAGGCGCTGACGATACCAGACCACACGACCGTGCAGGAGGCTTGTCGGAGGATGGCGTCACGCAGGGTCGACGCCGTGTTGTTGACTGACTCCAACGCTTTGCTCTGTGGGATCCTTACCGACAAGGTGAGGGCATGATCCTTCGCTTTTTTCGTGTCCTTCTGCTTCCTTAGATGTTTCAGTTTCTCACTGCATGCTGTATTTTGTCAACGCTGGTCAGGACATAACCACAAGGGTGATTGCCCGTGAGTTGAAGATGGAAGAGACTCCGGTCTCCAAGGTCATGACTAGAAACCCTGTATTTGTTCTCGCGGACACGCTTGCAGTCGAGGCGTTGCAAAAGATGGTGCAAGGTCTGTGGATGCTCTGACGATTTCTGCACGCTTTACCTATAGTCCTCTTTTAATTTTGCCTGATGAAAGATATCCTTTGGTTCCAGGTAAGTTCAGACATCTGCCTGTTGTGGAGCATGGTGAAGTCATTGCAATTCTGGACATAGCCAAGTGCCTATATGATGCTATTGCACGGATGGAAAGGGCGGCCGAGAAAGGAAAAGCAATTGCCGCTGCTGTTGAGGGCGTTGAAAGGCATTGGGGAGCAGCTGTATCTGGTCTGTAGTTGAGATATTCCCTACCCCTTCTCATCTTCATTCTACTTTTGAAAATGAAATTATGCATTGAACTTCACTCTAAGTTTCCACCCTTCGTCTTTATTTTCAAACGTATTATAAACTTATGAAAAGTTTGCCTTCATGGCTTTTGCAGTGGGCCCCTTTAATCATTTCTCCTTCTATTTTGCAGGTCCTAACAATTTTATTGAGACTCTTCGAGAACGGATGTTTAGGCCATCACTGTCTACCATTATCTCTGAGAATCCAAAGTAGGTAATATCCTTTCTTTTCAAATTAAGTGCCTTCTTGAGTGTTCAATAGTAAGTGCCAGTTCAGAAAAACTTATGCACTGATCTTAATTCTTTAGAGTGGTCACTGTTGCACCATCAGACACAGTTTTGACAGCATCAAAGAAGATGCTGGAATTAAAAGTGAGTTCAGCAGTCGTAGCAATTGAAAACAAACCTGGAGGAATTCTAACGTGAGTACCTTTTCTTATTATAATCACAGTAATGGCTATTTGTAAGCTTTTAACTAAAAGTCTTGCTCTGATTTCTCTGACAGATCAAAAGATATATTGATGCGTGTTATCCCCCAAAATCTTCCTCCTGAGTCCACTACAGTCGAGAAGGCAAGTAACATTATAATTATCTTTGTATCATTATGCAGTTGCATGTCATTATTCTCTATGTTCTCATCAACTAACTGCCATCATGTTTGAAACTCCTTTCAACAGGTCATGACTCAGAGTCCTGAATGTGCCACACTGGACACGCCAATCCTTGATGCTCTTCACACAATGCATGATGGAAAATTTTTACATTTGCCTGTTCTGGACAAGGGTATGTATATGAACCATGGTCTAACTAAATTCAGGCGATTTCTTTTGTAAGACTGTTAAACGGGTATGACATGTTATATTTATCCAGATGGAAATGTTGTGACCGTTGTTGATATTCTTCACATAACTCATGCTTCAATTGCTACAGTGAGTGCCAACCTCCTACTTGAATCTAATGTAGATTTTTGTGCTTTCACCTTACCGCTTACCCCTATGCACATAATATTGGGGTCTGAGGTTAGAAACCATTTTTTGCCATATGTTAGTGCCCCACAATGCTCAGCTTTTAAGTGTGCAAAGTAAAGTTTCTTGAACTCAGTTATCATTTGTACTGTAATTTGTATAAGCTGTAACTGTCACCCGTACTGCAATTTTTGCTATAATAACTTTTAGTAAGATGTATGTCTGCAAATTTACATTGTTCGTTATGTTAGTGTACTTGTTTTCTCAACTGAGCATTCCTGACTGCCTGATTACCTTTTTCTGTTTTAGGTTGGAAACAGCGGGGCAGCTGGATCCGAGGCAACATCTGCCATGATGCAGAGGTTCTGGGATTCAGCAATGTCCATTGGACCTCTTGATGATGACGATGACTCCAGAAGGTTAGTTTGCTCTTGCATCCTACTCCCTCCATTCCAAATTATAGTTCACTTTGGTTTTGTCCAAATTCAAACTTCTTCAACTTTGACCTCGTTTGTTGAGAAATGTACCAACATATGTAGCATCAAATTAGTTTCATTAAGTTTCCATTAAATGTGTTTTGACAGAGCATTTATTTGAACTTGTTGATGTTAACATTATTTTTTCAAAAAACTTGGTCAAAGGTAGAGAAATTTATTTGGGACAAAGCTAAAGTGATTTATAATTTGGAACAGAGGGAGTATCATTCTGATTGCATCTTGTGTCTTTTGTGTGATTGGTTTACCTGGCATTTTCCCAGTGAAGGATCGACAAAAGTGGCATCTGAGGCAACAGATATAGGAAGAACAGCCTTCTTTCCAGCTTCTGGTTTATCAAACACTTTCGGGTTCAAGATTCAGGATAAACAAGGGAGAATGCACAGATTTAACTGTGGTATGCATCCTCACCTTAGTCCATACGGGCTGGACTTGTTTCATCATTTTTTGGCCCAGTGATTTAAATTGCTCTCTGAACTTTATGTGTTCCGAATGTTAGAAACGAGCAGCTTGACAGATCTGATAACTAGCATTCTTCAGAGGGTCGGTGATGACATTGACAGAAAACACCTGCCACAAATTTTGGTACTGGCTGAATCTAATTAATGTCTTACTCAATATGTAACAATATTCACATCGCTATTTCAAATTCCTAAGTTTGTTCCTTGTTCTTTCCCGGTGCCACTCTACAGTATGAAGATGAGGACCATGATAAGGTCATACTTTCATCGGACAGTGACCTTATAGCCGCTGTAGACCATGCAAGACAGATTGGTTGGAAGGTAATGACCTTTCCCAAGCAAAGGTGCACCTTTGTTTCCTGCCAAAGATGCTCATTGACGCTCCTCTTTGCAGAGCTTAAGGTTGCACTTGGATTATGCCGGTGTTGGCCGCCGGAAGAGAGGGGGTGGTTCTTCAGACTTCGAGTACGCTGGCAAGGACGCATGGGCTTCTGCATACAGTGCTGTCGCTGCAGGGGCGGCTCTGGTTGCTGGGCTCGGCGTGATGGCCTACTTGAAACGGTCAGGGTAAAACTTGGAGGCAAGCTCGGCAGGGAGCACACGCTTTTGATCGTCTTTGTGATACAAATGCTACTGCATCGGAGTGAGCGGAATGGCTGTGTAAGTAATTCTTGTGAGAAAAAAAGGTGGAAGATTTTAATAATACACTGTCAAGGCAGTGGATGGCCGCCTGCATAAATGTACACGGAATTGGTCGAGTTTTTTGGGTGGGTTCAGAGTCTCAATGATTTATTACCATGGCTGTCAGCGCCGTCACGATTGTATTTGTATCATAAATAACATGATCATTATACAAGAGTCATGATTGACCTTTCTCAGGCAGCGTCTCATACAAATTCTCAGTGTCTTGTTGATCCTTACTCTGTCTCGTAGAGCCTGACTGGCTGATTAGGCCTTACTTGTCAGCTTTGTTTGTTTTAGCTTCATTCATATATAGGAGGGCGATTCTCAAATTCTTCTCCAACCAGCAAACATGCCAGACGTTATCAAAAAAGGAAGATGAAAAGAAAAGAAAAAACCCTCCGGACGTGAAGGGTCTGAAGTACTACCACGGCAATACCTGGACCGGGCCTTCTGCTGCTACATTGTTAGTGCGCAAGGCCCAAGTGCCTTGTTCCAGCAGACTCCGGATGGGTCGGTTTTGGTTTTGCCATAGGGCCCAATATTGAACGCCAATTCTCCGTGAAAGAAAAGCACCAAGGCAACACCTTACCATAACCGCCTGGTTGCGATAGGATCACCGGCTCTCCTATATTAGGACATGTTTGTGAAAGTGCATCAAGTGGGATTTGGTGGTCGAATATAAAAAAATAATAATTTAAAGATAATAAAAGCTTTGGATGATCATATACAACTCAGAAAGTATTTCAGTTTGATAAAAGATAATAAAAGCTATTAATAAGGCCAAATGAGACAAAGAGAAATGAATATAGTTTGCTCAGCTAGACAGCACAGCATAGTGTTGAGCAAGGAAACCAAAGGCATCCTTGGTCGTCTAAGAACACGTTTCTGCGTGGGTATGGCCCTGCTGCCTGCTGCTCCTGTCCAAAGTGCGTGGTACGGACGGCGTCACAGCAAGCACCCCCACGCAGGCACCAAAAGCAGCCCCAAAATTGTGATGCCACGCGCTGCAGGCAGCAGCCCCAGTGCTCCACTCCACTAGCTGGATCAAGTTGACATGGGGGCATTTCAGCATTTGATGCCCTGATTGCGCTTGTTCTGGGTCGGGCCGGTTGCAGTAGTGCAGTGCAGAGGGTGTGCTGGACTGGCTTGTTCCGGTAAGCCAGCTAGCTGCTCCATGCACGGACCACCATCGATCTCTCTGCATCATGCCGACGCAGCCAGCAAAACGGCAGGAGCCGGACCACGCGAACACAAGGGCAGGCGCAGGCACTGCATGTGCCAGCCGCCAGGGCCGTGCAGGGCCGGACCAGCTAGGGATCATAGATTCATAGACCTGGCACGTACCACTGCACCACACATGCCTGGCGCTGTGCAGCCTAGCCCTGTACCTGTGGGGCACCGGGCTGCGTGCAGGATGTTACCGGACGTCGCGCGCTCGCGCAAGGCACGTCCTGCGTGCTCGCTCTGGCCGTCTGCGGCAGGCAGCGCGCAGCGGCACGGTGGTCACCCGTGCCAGGTACCACGACACAACTAGCGCGGGCCATCCTATGTTTCCGACACAAGGCTGAGCTGGCGCGCGCGTGCCGGCCGGCGCGGCGAAGGAGCCGGCCGGCCGCTGTGCGTGCACACAGGCACAGAGCTCGGCGCGGCGCGAGGGTCCCTCTCCCTCGTTCGTTTCGTCTACCACATGGCGGACTGGCGCTAGCTGTTGCCGGATTCCTGCTTGGTCGCTGGCGCCAATCGAGCACGCCGCGCGTGCTTGGTCCAGTTGACAATGGTCCATCGCATTCACTCACAGCTAGCCTCGCTGGCTCCCCCGCTGCGCTCGCCCGGCGACCGTCGTCGGCGGCCGGAGTCTTCCAGCCAGCCTGCTGCATAGCCGTCGGCCGGCCCGGTGTCGTACGTGCATGCGGACGCCATGCGCTTGTGGTGCTCAGTGCTCACCTCGCTCGCACTGATGCGTGTTAACGCGTGCGTTCATGCACCGACAAGAACACGAACTCGAGCTGGACACTGATCCGATCTACGGGACCAAAATGCAAATGCAGTGCTCCTACTCCTAGTGAACGACTGTCGTTGACCGTCAGCGACATGCGTGGTCCCTTTGGCCCTTCCCTTGTTCCCTCGATCCCTGCATGTAGCCTTGTCCAGTGCTTGGCATTCGCCATCGGCATGCATGCGCATACACGTACACCCTTGGATACTTGGATTCAGAGCTGATCGTCGCAAACTTTGTCCTCGTTTGTCAAGCCAGCTTTTTTACTCATGAAATTACGTCAATCCGGTCCTTAAAAGTTATTATTATCGAAGAAGTGTGTAACGCTGGTTTTCGTACTCTCAAATTGCATATCTCAAACCTTTTTAATCTCTCTTTAGATCTCAGTGGACGTCCAAACGGATCTGGAAACACGCCCACTTATCGCTGTGGCACGCTGACATAGAGCCAACATACGTGTCACCTCCGTCCCTTCTCAGTTCTCTTCCACCTCACTCGTGGCCATCGTCGGTTGGGCTATGCTGCTCGTCGGCCATTCAAACCCCTTCCAACAGAGAATGAACAAAAGGGCCCAAGGCCCAATAAATAGAAATCGTGGCCTAATTGATTAGCCCAACAGACAGCCAGATCGATGGCACCACAGCAGCATGTCCACCTGCTGCGAATTAGCCACCGCCCACCGGCGGACCGGCCTTTTGCCCCGGCCACGCCCCCGTCGCCGGTCGCCTCATCTGCTGGCCATGCCTCGCCGGAGCAGCGGCCCCAAGGTAACTTCCAGTTGGACGGTTTCCAATTGCTCTCGCTTGTTTATTTATTCATTCATTTGCCTCACATCTGATGAAATCTCCTAATGAGTAGTGTACTTATTGAATTTACCAAACCTCGAGCGTACAGTAACATCTGGTCCGAGCATGCAACGGAACATCATTTGGTCCGGTCCGATCCGATCCATCTTCTCCGCCGGCTGCTATCAGCTAGCTACTGCTAGTGGTGTGCTCCTGCATATGACCACCGGTACGAGTGCTCCTACAGTACTGACCAGTAAACGTCGTCCAATTCTAGTTCTAGTTTCTTTAGTTACTCCCAAACTCTCGAAAAATGCACCATATAAAAAAATATTTTTCGTTATATCAAACTTACGGTACACGTATGGAGTATTAAATGTAGACGAAGTCAAAAACTAATTGCACAGTTTGCTTTAAATTTACAAGACAAATGTTTTAAGCCTAATTAGTTAATAGTTAGATAATTATTATCAAATACGAACAAAATATTACAGTACGCTACGGTGAATTTGGTGGCTTCAAATTCAAGGAACTAATACCGGCCGGTGTTTTAACAGGACGGTCAAAGTGGAGCACTGAACATTACTCTCGGTCAGTACACTGACAGGCTATTAGGCCTAGTGTGGGGTGACGAAATGAGTGGCATCGAAAATAGCTAGCAGTACTGTTGTAAGTGGTGTGGACATGTCAAAGACTTCGCTGCGATTAACCAACCATAGGCGATTGCCGAGTCAGTGAAAGTTGCTGCTCGTTTCACACCGAGATGGCTCGACCTCTGAACCGAATGGAATACCGTATATGAACAGAAGGATCCGTTTCTGACGGCTACAAACTGACTCTAGCTCTTTCGTCGCAGGATACGGAGGAGCCCAAGCCACTCCGGTGAAGGTTAAAATATTAGTCACTTCTTCATAAATTATAAGTAGTTTTAACTTTTTATAGTCAAAATATTTCAAGTTTAATAAAATTTATATAATAAAATAATGCTATTTATGATACCAAAATAGGCTAGTCACCGTATGCTCCGGTGTGCATGTTTGACAGTGTCCGGTGAGTCCTAGTCCTTGTTTGTGGCCAAGTGACACTCCACATATATTAGGTGTGAATAAAACGACCTCCCACGGTACATTTTATGATATATGACGTATCTTTGGAAGCGAGAGCCTAGTGTATTTCAATTCGATGAGACTTCTCTCTTCTTAAAATTAAAGCAATGTTGTTAGAAATGTGTACTCTTCTGTTACAAAAAAAATGCAATTATAGGTTTAGAGCAAGTCATTTTTTTTAAGCTTGACCAATTTTGGAGAGAATATATAACATCAATAATTATGTCACCAAATAGATTTACTGTACAAATAAAATAAATTTTATTGTACTCATCTAGTATCATAATAAATGTTAGTAATCTTTTATTAAAATTGGTTAAACTTGAAATTTGTGAAGCCACTATAATTTTGATCAAATCTAAATAAAAGAACCCATTTATATCACAACAAAGAAGTGTCTATAGATCCGCCATGAAATGTATTTTCATGATATATTTATTTAGAGTCATGAATATTAATGATATTATTTAAAAATTTAGTCATACTTAAGATAATTCATTAATTTGCTTTGAGCAAATCTATAAGTACATTGTGAGGTAGTAATATTTCTGTATAAAAGTAGTTTGACTAGGACTATATTAAAATTGTAATTTTTGGGTAGCTCCTGCATGTGTCATTAAAACTTTCAAACATCTGATAAAAAAATTTCAAAGATTGGCAGCCCCCCTTCAATTGATCACTGTTTTGGATGTGTTCAACTTTCTTTATGACAATAATTTACTTCTCTTTGCCAGTCGGTACGGTGGACATTTGTTCCGTCATGAAGGCATCCATTAACTTGGATGTCCTTGTCGCAGAAAAACCCTATGTCTCTGTGCTGAGAGATCGACCAACCGGTGGCCCTCATTCAGCCCTCCGTACGTACGGCTGCCGCTTTGTTCGTTTGAGTTTATCAGCCAAATCAGCCGGTCATTCAATAGTATTTTTCTCTTGTAAAAAATCAGCATCAGCCATAATCAACCAACCAGAAACGATCAAACGAATAGGGCGGTGCCGTGAGTCGACAGATTAGACCATTGATTAAGTGGACCCTTTCATCAGTGCAAGGGTACTAGGTAGCAACGCAAATTTAATAGGAGCGTAAATACAGTGCCCTCACTACAGTAAGTTGCAACAAGAGTACACATGTTGTTTTATGATCAATAAACTTTAAGTTTAGCGTATCAATATTTACGTTTTAAAATAGGATTACTACAAAAAAATGCATGAATTGGTATTTCTTTATTTATAAGTGCAAATATTAGTATGTTTTATATATTTAGTAAAACGTGATCAGTTACATAACATGCCTGAAGATTAGCGATTTTACAGCTTATCTCTACGCATTGTTGTTTGCAATATAATCAATGTAGCGAAGTTTTTTTTTTAAAAAAAGGAATCTTCATATCTACTCGGTAGCCATCTCAACTCTGCAAGTCAGCAGGCGATCAAGTCACGACGAGCAAGGCAGAGGAGGATGTGTGGACATATGGGAACAGCCGGTTTTACTTTTTATTTTATTTTACTCCGTGAATGGAACATGGAAAAGGAATTTCGGGTCCCGTCAAACCGTTGGCTGCGACAGGACAGTTCCGTTGTTGGATTCTGCCCGTACTGGGTACGCTTCAATCCAACATCCGTGTCCACACGTGCGTAAGCATACTACTTTAGGTTGACTTCAGATTGTATGAAGTGAATGGTCAGATCAGTCGCGCAAAAAAAAAACTCAGATCAGTCGCACAAGACAAAGTCAGATCAGCTAGTCAGCGTGCACTTTCGATCCTGACGGCCGATCGTTGCGTGGCTCCTGTTGCAATCACTACGGACCAAGCATTGTATTGAATCTTGATGTTGATTCATCAAAAAAAAAAGTCTTGTTGTACTACTAGATGATAGAAAGTACCCCTCCATTCTAAATTATAGTTTATTTTAATTTTTTTCATATAATATTAAAATATAATATTAAAGTGAACTATAATTTGGAATGGAGGGAGTACTGGTAAAGGGTATAGAAAGTCAGAAACACAGGCGAGGCTGCCATTTTTTCCTTTTTTATTACTAGGCGAACGAAAATACATACAGAGTTTTTAAAAGAGCAACCACAGCATGGGAAAAGAAGACCTGACAGCAGAAAACTACTATCGAACCAAAAAAACTTTGACGAGCTCATGAACCCAGCCAGCTAACGCCAAGTTTACCATTTACTGACTAGAGGAGCACCTAATTCCCCACAAACGATGCTTATGTTGTCCCCTCTCGTGACCAATCTGGTGGCCTCTGGTTGCTGTGGACACATGAAGTAGATGTCACTGTCTTTGATCATGATCATCACTTCATCTTTGCATTGTGTGTTAATAAGTTTAGCCAGCAGCAGTACGGTTTAGTGTGTATCTATAGGGACCCCCACTATCACGCTTCCAATGTTATTTGGGATCAGGTGTTGAACTTTGTCACTATGAATAGTAATCTGCCTATGTTCTGTATGGGTGACCTTAATGAACTTATGCATGTTAATGAGAAGCTAGGTCCTACTTGTGCTGATGTTAATCGTATTAATGATTTCTGTGCGTATGTTAAGAAATGTGGTTTCATTGATCTTGGTTATAGTGGCCCAGCGTACACTTGGACTAACAAACAGTTTTCTTCTATTCCTTATGAAAGGCTTGATCGTTGTTTAGGAAATGCAGAGTGGTGTATGGCATACCCGACAACTACTATATACCACCTTCCTATGATGTATAGTGATCATGCACCTATTCTTGCGGTTTTGAATTCTAATCGCCCTCGTACTAATAAACCGTTTCGTTTTGAGAATTGGTGGTTGATGGAACAGGAATACAACGACATTGCCAAACAAAGTTGGAACCGCTCGTCTGCGCGTGACTTCTCACAGAAAACCAAGTACCTTGCTACCGATTTAAGGAAATGGCGAAGAAAGAAACCCAAGAATAATGACTTGCTTGCTCAGGTTGAGAACCAGCTCCTCGCACAGCAAAGCCTCCACCCTACCCAACAGAACCACACGCTCCAACAACAACTCCATGAAAAGCACCAAAATTTGTTAGCCAAGGAAGAGACCTATCACATCCAAAGAGCTAAAAAAAGGTGGGCGATTTTTGGTGATAGAAATACCGCCTATTTCCACAAAGCCATAGTTAAGAGAAATACCAAGAATAGAATTTCCCACCTCATCAACCCGGATGGGACTCACTCTACCACTCCTGCACAGCTCGCTGACACTTTGATTCAGTACTTCACCAATATCTTTGCCTCCCAATCCAGTAATCACCAGCCACATAATACTTTGCAGCCGACCTCCCCTATTCATGCCCACCCCCCAACACAACAGCAAGCCCAACGAACTCATCATGGTCATCATCGTGATCAAGCCATGCAGGAACATGGAGCTTAGCATGACTCTGATACTTTCAGGTATACATATTCCACTCCTAACCTACAGGAAATTCATGACATCATCAAGAAAATGAGGAGCAATGCAGCCCCAGGTCCTCATGGCCTCAATGCAGCCTTCTATAAATCCGCTTGTAGTTGGGTCAAGGACGACATTCTAAGATTGGTACAAGATTTCTATTCTCATTCTTACATGCCAACTGACATTAATCAAACTTTTATTACTCTCATCCCTAAAAAGAATAATCCCATAGTGCCTCAGGACTATAGACCCATCGGTCTTTGTAATGTTGCTTATAAAATTATTTCTAAATCCCTAGCTAATAGACTCAAAAATCACCTTCCTAATTATGTTAGCCAAGCTCAGTCTGCTTTCATTGCTCATAGACATATCTCCTCTAATATTATTGTGACTCAGGAGATCATCCACTCCTTTAATCTCAAAAGTTGTCATCATCAAGCTTTCCTTCTTAAGATCGATTTAGCCAAAGCTTTTGACAGGTTGGAGTGGAGCTTCATTTTGGTTGCCCTTCGTCGCCTGGGTCTAAGGGAAAACTTTATTTCTTTGATTCATGCATGTATTTTTTCCCCTACCTTCTTAGTTTTAGTGAATGATGAGCCTTCTGGCCACTTTTGTTCTCAAAGAGGCCTATGCCAGGGATGCCCCCTCTCCCTCTATCTTTTTGTCATTGCCATTAACGATCTTTCTATTAGATTGCAGGAGGCCCTACAACACAACAATCTTACTGGAGTCTCCTTGGGACTGGGATGCCCTCCCATTCACTCACTCCTTTTTTCAGATGACCTTATACTTTGTGGCAAGGCATCACTGGAAGAAGCACAACAAGTGAAGAATATCCTTTATGACTTCTGTACCAATTCAGGACAATGCCCAAATCTCCAAAAATCTTCCATATATTTCAGCAAACATGTTCCTCGGCATCTTAGGCAATAGCTTAAAGGTATCTTCCCTGTCCCTGACCTACAACCCAACACTATGCATTTAGGTCATCCCATGGTCTTTAGTCATAGAGATAAAATAGGGCCTACACTTTCATTTATAACAAGTTCTTTACTAAGTTTGGTACCCTCAAGGCTAACAAACTCAATCATGTAGGCCGCCTACAATATATTAAATTGGTGTTATCTTCTATCCCTATTTACTACATGTCCATCGTTCTTTTCTCTAACACCTTCATTGAAAAAATTAACTCAATTATAAAAAGATTTGGGTGGACAGGTGTGCAAGAAGAACAGGTTATCAGCCCGCTTGCTTATCGCTCTTGGGATGATATTTGTAAACCCAAAGAGCAAGAAGGTTTGGGAATTAGGGACATGCAAACAGTCAATAAAAGCTTAGTTATCCATTCGGCCTGGAATGTGGCTAATAACAAAAATCCCTTTCTCTCTAATATTTTAAAAGCTAAATATTATCCCAATGCCTGATTTTGGACAGCTAACAACAATGGTCCTAGATCCATATTTTGGTCATCTGTTTTGTAGGTCAGGCAACAACTGATCAACAACTCCATTTACCAAATTCATGGAGGAAACTCATCTATTTGGTCCTCTCCCTGGACCCCAGGGTGGAATCAAATCCATGACCACCTTATTTCTCCGGTGGTCAACACTCCACTTCCTGCCAAGGTATCTGATCTTTGGATCCAAGGAACTCAAAATTGGGATCAAAATCTCCTCCGCACCAATTTCTCAGTACAGACTGTCCAAAGCATCGAAGCCACCCATGTAGTCAACTCTGACAACGACGACGTTCTGTTGTGGACTCCAGCTCAGAATGGCAAATGCACAACTAAAGCTGTTTATAAATACTTGATTGGTCAGCAAGTACACCAGCTGCCCAGCCAAGGATCCAGGAGCATTTCAGCTGGCGCCGACAACATTCTACAAAAGGTATGGAAGAGTAAAACTATTCCCCCTCTCCTTAAAACCTTTGCCTGGAGATTAATTAGATGAGCTATAGCAACAGGTGAACGTGCTGGTAGATATTCCACCCATATTGATCAGCACTGTTCCTACTGTAGTTCCATTGAAAATGACCAGCACCTGTTCTTCACTTGTCATCTTCCCACTCAAGTTTGGTCCACTGCCAACCCTCCTTTGCACACCAATAACTTACCTGCAGAGCAAGATGGAGTTCAACTCACCATTCCTATGCTTATTACCGCTAACCTATCTGATGATGTACTTTGCAAAGCTTTATTCATTCTGTAGTACATATGGAAAGCGCATAATGACAGCAGGTTTCAGAGGGCAAACTGGACGGCGGTTCAGATCCACCATGCAGCCAATGCCCACTTGCAAACTCACTTGAACGCTCTAGGTGAACAAGGCCGGCTTCAGCCACCAATTGTAGGAACGACCACCAACAAGTGAATCAAGGTACGAATTCTACCCTTGCAGGCACTTCTAGGAGCCAACAACTTCTCAACAATATCCAAGACCTTGGATTGCAGCCAAGTGCTGCCATGGTTCAACCTGACCAGTAGCCTAGACCGGTTGTTGGTCCAAGAAATCCAAGCCGGCTGCAGCGAGCCGAACAGTAGTAGCAAGGCATAGCACTCCCCACCACCCAAACACATGCCACAGTCGGTCATGGCACGGTTCCTCCCCAACAGCAGCAGATGGATACCCAACCAAGGCAACATGGCGGCTCTGAACCCTCTCCAACAGGCTCCTGAGGTATGCAAAATTCTAATGTAGGTGTCAGCCAACAAGGAACACAAGAAAGCATTGGCCCATCAAGCATGATGAACAGGTTACTGGTTCCCCTCCCTTCAACGCTACAGGGAACCCAGATTGGTATTTTCATTGTTAATACTCAAGTTTTCCCGCCTCAAAGTATCTCCATCAAGGCGGCTATGAGAGAATCAACCTCTGTCCTCATGGCAGAGGCAGCAACGCTTGCTCTTGGTGCACAGGTAACCAAGGCCCTCCAAATGCAACAGGTTATAATTCTCTCGGACAAACAACAACTTGTTAACTTCATCAATGGACAAGACCTTGATCATCTGCCAGATTGGAGGATAAAACCATATACCCAGGTGGCCATCAACGCGTTGCAAGGTTCATCAACAGCCATCCGCAGAATTAGTAGAACTCAAAACCATATGGCTGATCTATTAGCAAGACAAGCTCTTAGAGATGTTAACTTGGTTCAAACTTGTAATATTGCTTGTGCCTATGAGCCACATGTTCATGAGTGCCCTCTCAGTTTGGCACTCCAATTTGTAACCATTAACTATGTAATGGTTCTAACAGCTTCTTGCTGTTAATTAATTGAGTTCCCTTGTAAAAAAAAAAGTACTAGAACTTGTTACATGCCAGGTTGGGATATTAGGCGAGGCTGCCATGAATCGATCGCGTATAATACCTCAAGGAGTAAATTGCCCTGCCGCTGCAGGTTTTCGTTTCAAGATTCCCATGATGCTGTCCTGTTCTTGATGCGCCGGTACAGCCAGATAAGCCCCGGTTTTAGTAGTTTTGTTTAAGGGGAAAGCATGCTTGTCACCTACTACTACTCCCTACTGTCCCTCTCATGGTGGAGCCGCGGCGGTGGCGCCTGCTCGCTGCTCGGTGAGAGGGCAGGCTCCAACTGCGGCAGCGCTTGTCCTTTCCTGCCTGAGTGCCTGTGGCTCACAAGCGAACATGTGTGTGTGTGCTTGTGCTTGCGACACTGACACCGAGCCCGCCCGCTGCTCTGTGCTCTCGCCGCGGTCAAGCCACCAGCGGCCGCCGCCTCGTTCAGAGAGAGAACGAAAAAAAAAGAACCTCAGCACCCGCCGCGTTGCGCTCGCGCAAGGGAATCTGCCGCCGCGTCTGTCGCGCACTTTCCCCTTTTCCTCCCTCCGCCTGCTCTCCTCTCACGTGTTCATCGTTTCTTCTCCTCGCTCCATCCATCTGAACCACTTCCGTCCCTCTCCCCATCACCTCAGCGCGTTGCTGTCGCCTGGGAACAAGAACAAGAGTTTGCGCGTCTCGCGACTGATCGCTCGCTGGCAGCCGGCACTGCCTTGCCACTCGGCGGCGACTTGGACCCTTGACTTCTTGGCAAACTGGGGGAGCGAGGAGAGGGCCCGGGACCAATCCACACGGTTTAAATCGGCCTCGGCCCCGCCGCGAGCTCTTGCTGGATTCGCTCTGAGCGGGGCGAGGACCTGGCGGCGCGGCGCGATGCAGCAGCAGCAGCACCAACAACAAATAGGTAACGCCGAGTCCCACGACGCCTCGCTTCAAAGTTGCAATCTTTCTATGTTGCTTTCGAGCGTTCTTCGAGTGTGTTGTGGTGATGGTGGTGGGGGCTGCGGCGGGGGTCGAGGAAGAAGTGAGGATTGCGGTTGCGGCAGGCTGCCTGAAAGTGCCTCCTTTGATCGACAAATGCAACTGGTTAACCATTGATTTTGTTTGTCTGTTATATTACTACTGATATGAAATGAAATGTTAATAGCAATTTCATTAGTACTTTGATTGAACAACGAAGTTAGCAAGCGTCGTTGCTGCGAAAAAGATAAAAATGGTATTCTTTTCCGTCCCTGTCTTCTTTATTTATTTCTATTTGAGCGAGACCACCCGCCACCCAGGGCGATTTTGGGATGAGGACTTCTAATGCTCACTTCAGTGGCATGAGATTTCCGGCGCCTCTCTTGTCAAGCGTGTGTTCATTATATAGTAGAGTACTACTGCACTACACACAACCATTTGAGTGCAACCTGCATATAACTCACGATCCAACGTTTAAAATTAGTTAGATGGAAAGCTCATAAATGCATAGGATGGTTACAAATATGGTTTTGCTGTATGCCAAATGGTCATAAATTTGGAGGTTGATTGATGTACCAAATTGAATGGTGGTTAACCATCCACTGAATGCTTCTATTTAATTGTGATCTTCGAGTTGCTATGTGTTCGATGTGCTGTATTTTTCTATGTCTTGTTAACAAATGTTCTTGCCTATGGTATTACTTTTCAGGCTTAGACGTAGACAAGCTACAACAGGTAGTGAAGACCCGCTGGCTAAAGCCTCAAGAAGTTCTGAAGATACTGCAGAATCATGAGTTGTTAACGATCTCACATAAGACTCCTCACAAGCCACAGAGTAATAAATGCATCATTTGGTTTTCGACTGTAAATATATGACCAAAGCTTACGCTTGGTTGCTTTAGCCCTGGATGTGATTAAATGAGCCAATTCAAAACCTGCAGGTGGTTCTTGGTTTCTTTTCAACCGTAGAGTACTCCGGTACTTTCGAAATGATGGATTCGAATGGCAAAAGAAGAAGAATGGGAAGACCATTAATGAAGCTCATGAGCGCCTTAAGGTCTATTCATTTACCCTTTTGGTGAACTGTGCTGTGTTCATGTCTAGGTTAAGGATCTCACCAGTAGTTAATAGGTATGAATGTTGCTCAGAATATGTTTGGGAGCAGTCACCTTCATAAGCCAATAAACTATCTAAGAGATGTTTGGTTGTAGTTGAACTGAATCAGGTGGATTGTATAAGAAATAGACAATTTCATAATGAGATGTCTGCCTAATGCCCCATCATAATGATACAAATTTCCTCCCTTCAGTTCTGATGCTGGAAATTTCAGGTTGATAATGTGGATGCACTTAGCTGCTACTATGCTCGTGGAGAGAAAGATCCTACATTTCAGAGGCGGATATATTGGATGCTGGATCCGTAAGAATTATCTACTATCAACTCTCATCCTTTTGGTACATCAGGCGATGCATTTCCTTAACGCACTGATGGCATTATACCAGTCATAATGCCCTGCTGTAATGATGATATTATACCTTCCATTGTTATGACTTATTCCACTTGTGGTTTGATCTGTTTTGTTTTATTTGAATGTCATTGGTCAGTGTGTAAATCAATTTGCTTTTTGATAAAAGCTATCCATCTTTGCAGGGCTTATGAACACATTGTCCTTGTCCACTATAGGGATGTTCTAGAGGTTTGACTCCTTTTCTTTCTTATTGTGTCAATGATTAGTCTATGATCTTATGAAGACTGGCATTGGATCATTGGATGCATCTTTGAACTTATTGGGTTAAATGATTGATTAATCCATTTGTGTCTGGGTGTGGGTGTATGGGCTCTTGCCCTTTTTATTCTTCTTAATATAATGACTGATTGATCCTATGTGTTTGAGAAAAAATGATTAATCCTCACTAATCACTAGTTTTTTGAACAATTAATTTGCCTTTTAAGATAATACACAATACTAGAGTGATTGAATCCATGAAATTAAATTTAGTTTTTCATGTGTCTCACCTCTATTTATTGATTGCTTACCAGGGCAGCATTTCAGTGTCTGCACGAAATGATTCTTCAACATTGAATCAGAATGGCAGTGCTAGCAGAGCTGAAGTACATAGTTCACCTGGTTGGACAAGTGAGTTAATTGTACAATGTCCCAATTCGTGCAGTCCCGGATCTGCGGAAGAAGTTAGTTCCCGAACTTGTACAAGTGAATCTGATTTGATTCAACATAAGGCAGCCTTGAGAAAGCTTAAAATGCAGCTGAGTCTGGAAGACAAAGAAGATTGTGATGTTAATGCCGATAAAGTTCCAGCAAATAATGAGCCTATTATTTTGCCTGGGATTCAGAATGAGGATCCAGAAACTTCTAGGAATCATCATGATATTCTTTATATGCTGGATTTTGAAGATCATATCAACGGAACTGGAACCCACTCATGTCCCAGTGCTATTGATGTGCTAAAAAATTCAGGTGCAGTAACACATGTATTCCAATTATTTCATTGCTAAGAAGTGGCTGAGACATAGTGGAAATCTTTCTTAGGATTTGTTGCATGTATGTTTTAATATTCAGACACATGGTTAGAGGAGGATCAACTTGAGGCAATTCTGCATCCAGCGTGTACGCCATTGATGGAAAACCAATGGTTCAAGATCCATGAGGTTTCTCCAGAATCAGCATTTTGTTCTGAAAGTACAAAGGTATCATATTGCATTACTAGTCTTGATTAAATTACTGCAACATACATCCTTTCTTCTTTTCTATTGGTATGACATTGAACAACACGTCCATATCCTCATGTGGTACTTACGTACTCTGATTGCAAATATAAGTTTTTTGGTGGATAGGAATTAATAAATGTTGAAATGATTCATATGACCTTATTACCTGCGATTAGTGACCTTATTACCGCGATTAGTGGATTAATTAGCAAGGCATGAGAAGAAAAAATGGGGGACTCGTTCCCAGAATCCATTAATGACTTGTGAGTGACAAAGTCTAAAAACGAGTTACATTTGAATTGAGGGATTAATACTATATAAAGTATTTTTGTTGGAGTATGTGAGAATTAGGCCCATGAGGCCCATGTATGACTTGCTATATAGCTACCCTTCCTAGGGTTAGCCCAATAACGAGAAAAACTAATTCTAACATGGTATCAGAGCGAGTTCCTTCCTCCCTCCACTTCACTGCCGCCGCCGCCACCTACTGCTGCTCTCCGGCGCGCCGCCGCCGCCGGAGCAGCCATGGCCGGCGTTCCTCCTCCCCCTCCTCCTCCTCCTGGCCCTGGCGCGGCCCCTGGCCCTAGCGCGGGCGTGGGCGGCGCGGCTCCCCGCGCGGACGCGGCCCCCGGCCCTGGCGCGGGCGCGGGCGGCACGACCCCCAGCGCGGTGCCACCAGCCGGTGTGGACACGGCCCCTGGCCTTGGCGCGGGTGCGGGCGGCGTGGCTCCCAGCGCGGCCACCTGCTCTGGCGGGGGCGATGCCTCACCGGTGACGCCTGCAGGCGCGGGCGGTGCGGCCCCTGACCCTGGCGCGGGCAATGCGGCCCCTGGCGCCCCTGCAGGCGCGGGCGCACCTGCCTGCGTGGGCGGTGCGGCTCTCGGCGCCCCTGCCTGCGACCGGTCTCCTCCCAGCGCCACCTCTGCCCGCTGCCTCTCTGTTCACAGCGCCACCGCAACTTCTCCCAGCGCCGCTGCCTCGGCCCTCTTCCCGGCAGCGAGCGCGAGTGCCGCGGGTGTGGGTGCGGCTGGCCCCGGTGTGGGCGGTCCTGGCGCAGCCACCGGCGCCTCTCTCTTTCCCACCCCGGGTCCTGACTCCCTCGCCGCCGCCCTCATCGCCGCCCGGGCGGCTGCCGTGGAAGGCCAGGCCCATCTTCGTGCGCCCGTTCTCTCTTGGGAGCGCGAGCGCACTGCGGCTGCTGCAACCATGGCGCGCGTGCCTGGCGCTGGCGCGGGTGTCTCTCTCTTCCCTGCCGCGCCTCCTGTACCGCCCCGCGCGGTCGTCTGGCATGACCCGGCCGATCCACTTGTAGCGCAGCTTCAGAACTTCGCGTCGGGGTCTCCTCTTCCTCGACTGCCCTTGCTGCTACTCCTCCGCCGCCGTCGTCTCCTCTTGGTCCTCCTTCATCCGAGCCGAGCGGGGTTGGGGGGCCGTGGCGGCCGCTGTCGCCGCCGCGGTGGCCGCTGTCGCCGCCGCGGTGGCCGCGGTGGGGGTCCTGGCCGCGGGAACCGTCCAGCTCCCGGCGGTGAGCCTTACCCACCGGCGGCCATGCTCGCAGGTGGTCCTCCGGGGTTTCACTCCGCGCCTTTGTGGACTCCACCTCCCGGCCCCTCGCCCGGGCCTGTCGGTTGGGACCCGACGGCATGGGCATCTTTCCAGAACCCGTGATCGCGGGCCACATGGCCTCTCCAGGCTTCCGGCGGTGCGCCTCGCCCGCCGGCGGCCATGCTCGCTTGTGCTTCTCCGGGGTCTCTCTCCGCGTCTCCGTGGGCTCCACTACCCGGCGTATCGCCCGGGCCTGTCGTTTGGGGCCGGCAGCCTTGGTCAGCTCCTTCAGCACCATGGCACCGACACCTCTTGTCGGGCCAGACTGGATCGCTGACTCGGGAGCCACTTACCACACCACTCCCGACCCTGGTATACTCTCCTCCGTTCACCCTCCTTCTTCTCATCCTTCGTCCATCATGGTCGCCAATGGCTCGTGTCTTCCTGTCACGTCCGTGGGTGCCGCCGGCGATCATGGCTCCTTTCGTCTTCCCGATGTTCTTGTTGCACCTTCTATGGTTCACAACCTTCTTTCTATTCGTCGCTTTACAGCTGACAATTCCTGCTCTGTTGAGTTTTACTCTTCTGGCCTCACTGTGAAGGATTTGGCTTCCTGGCGTCCTCTTTTCCGATGCGACAGCACGGGGCCCCTTTACACCCTTCAGTTTCCGGCCTCTGCGTCCTCTTCCTCGCCTCCTGTTCTGTTAGCTTCCTTCGCCGCCACACCTTCCTCCACTACTTGGCACCGCCGTCTCGGCCATCCTGGTCGTGATGCTTTGACGCAACTGAGTCGTAGTTCCGACATTCGGTGCCCTCGGGCTCACAAGGAGCACTTGTGTCATGCGTGTCAGCTGGGCCATCATGTTCGTCTTCCTTTTCCTTCTTCTTCACATGCCACTCATGTGTTTGATCTTATTCACTGCGACCTATGGACTTTTCCTATCCTCAGCATTTCTGGCTACAAATACTATCTTGTGGTGGTCGATGATTTCTCTCATTATTCGTGGACCTTTCCCTTGTGTGGCAAGTCTGATGCTTTTCCCACTCTTCTCCACTTTTTCTCCTGGGTGTCTACTCAGTTCGGCCTTACCATCAAGGCCGTCTAGTGTGACAATGGCCGTGAGTTCGATAACACCACCTCCCGTGCCTTCTTCCTCTCTCACGGTGTCCAGTTGCGCATGTCTTGCCCATATACCTCCTCCCAAAACGGCAAGGCTGAGCGCATGATTCGCACCACGAACGACATTATGCGCACCCTTCTGCTCCAGGCGTCCCTTCCTGCTCGCTTCTAGGCAGAGAGTCTTCACACCTCCACCTACCTCCTTAACCGCCTTCCTTCCGCTGCCTGCCTAGCTCCCACGCCACACCATGCTCTTTTCGGCACCCCTCCTCGGTATGACCACCTTCGTGTCTTCGGGTGTGCGTGCTACCCTAACACCACTGCCACCGCTCCCCACAAGCTGGCTCCCCGCTCGACCCTGTGTGTCTTCCTCGGGTACTCCCTCGATCACAAGGGTTACCGGTGCTATGACCTCACCTCCCGTCGGGTCCCCTTCTCTATCAGTCTCTGGATCCTTGCTCTAGGTGTGAGCAGGATCCTTACTCTCATCGAGAGGATAGCACACAGAGAACTCAGAGTTGAGGCAATTTTCCGGGTTTATTTCTCACACAATGCTATGCCAACCTGAGGGGTTGGGGATACATATTTATAGGGCTGCTAGCCAGCCAAGCATATGCCAAGATGCTAGTCTAAGATGACACTAAGATGCTGTCCTAGATGTCCTAGATGCTGTCCTAAAAGCAGATGCTAACTGCTGTCCTACAGCCAGGCAAAGATGCTGGCCTTGACAAACAGAAAACATGTGCTGCGTACTGCAGCCCACTACCACCAGCCAACACACAGACTTATCCATCACTCTCCCCCTAAGGCTTGTGTGGCTCCTTGTGAGGTATCTGAGCCATCCCGATCCTGGCGCGAAGTTCTTGGAACTTGACTCGTCCAAGAGACTTGGTCAGGAAGTCGGCGAGCTGGTCTTGGGTGTTGATGTAGTTGGCCCGTACACTCCCTTCCTCCAGGCAGCTCCTGATGAAGTGATACCTCACCCGGATGTGCTTGCTGCGTTTATGGAAGACTGGATTCTTCGCCAAGGCCAAGGCGGACTTGCTGTCCACCCTGAGCTCCACTGCCTCTGCGTCTCTGCCAAGGAGATCGCCAGGCAGCCGAGCCAGCCACAAAGCCTGAGTAGCAGCGGTAGTGGCTGCGATGTACTCTGCCTCGCAGCTGGACAAAGCCACCACTTGCTGCTTGGCCGACTGCCAGCTGATCGGACACTTGCCGAGGAAGAACAGCGTCCCGCTGGTGCTCTTGGTCGTGTCGATGTCGCCGGCGTGGTCGCTGTCGCTGTACCCGATGAAATGTGCCGCGCCGGGGCACCTCGGGTAGTGCAAGCCGTAGTCGGAGGTGCCCGCGACGTAGCGGAGGATCCTCTTCACGGCCTGCTGGTGCTCCGTCGTCGGTCGCTGCATGAACCGGCTGACGTAGCTGACGGCGAACGCCAAGTCTGGTAGCGTGTGGACAAGGTAGCGAAGGCTGCCCACAATGCGCCGGTACTGCGTCGCGTCCACCTCCTCCTCCGTACTCTCCCGGCTCATCCTCAGCCTCTCCTCCATAGGAGTGTGGGCTGGGTTGCAGCCGGTGAGACCGCCAAGCTCCACAATGCGCTTGGAGTAGGCAGTCTGGCGAAGAGAGGTGCCGGAGCTGTCCTGGTGGACCTCGATCCCCAGGTAGAAGGAGAGAGGGCCCAAGTCGCTCATCTGGAAAGTCGCCCTCATCTTCTCCTTGAACGCCTCGATCTCCACCTCCTTGGTACCGGTGATCACAAGATCGTCGACGTAGACACCTACCAGCAGGGCCTTTCCTCCATTGCCCCGCCGGTAGATGGCCGCCTCGTGCAGGCTTTGCTCGAAGCCCATCCCCTTCAGCGTGGAATCCAGCTTGGCATTCCACGCCCTCGGTGCCTGCTGCAAGCCGTAGAGGGCCTTGCGCAGGCGAAGCACCTTGCCCTCCTTGCCGGGAATTGCGAATCCCGGCGGCTGATGTACGTAGACCTCCTTCAAGTTGCCGTTAAGGAACGCTGACTTGACATCCATGTGATGGACACGCCAGCCCTCCTGGGCAGGGCTAGCGCAAGGAGTCGCACGGACTCCATCCGTGCCACGGGGGCGAAGGCGTCGTCGAAGTCGACCCCCTCCTGCTGCACGAAGCCTCGTGCCTCCAAGCGAGCCTTGTGCTTGACGATGGCACCGACTTCATCCCTCTTCAGCTTGAACACCCACTTAAGGGTGATTGCGCGGTGACCACGAGGGAGGTCAGCGAGCTCCCAAGTGCGGTTCTGCTCGACCGCGTCCATCTTCTGCTAAATCACGGCGCGCCATGCCGCGTCTCCCTCCGCCTCAGCGAATGAGCGGGGCTCACCGTCCTCATGTGCCAGGTGCAGCTCCGCCTCGAAGTCGTGTACCGCCAACCCAGGGACATGCTGGTTGCCGAGGATGTTGTCCATGGTGCGGTAGCGTAGAGGCTTGTCATCGTGGTAGGCGTCGACGCGGTCCTCATCGTCGGACAGTGGAGTGGCGAACTCCACCGAACGCTGACGGGCCAAAGCTGCTGGTGCCGATCTTGGAGATGCCGGCGCCGGTGCAGGAGAGTGGGGAGCCAGTGCAGGAGTGCGTGGTGTAGCCGGTGGTGGTGGTGGACTCGCTGGTGGCGGAGGCGGTGGAGGGCTCGCCGAAGCTGATGGCGAGCCGGTTGCCCAGGAGGACGAGCTCGGTGAAGATGAGCTGCTAGCTCCCCGGCTCCCTCCAGGTGGACGTAGTCGACGATGAAGTCCCTGAGGGTCGAAGCCGAGGCGTCGTCCACCGCCTTGTCCCAGGTCCAGCCTCGCCCTTCGTCGAACACGACGTCCCCGGAGATGCGGACGCGCTGTGTCGCAGGGTCGAGGATACGGTAGGCCTTGGCGCCCTCCGCGTAGCCGATGAACATTCCTAGAATGCTCCGGACGTCGAGCTTGCCGACGTGAGTGAGCTCCTTGGCGAACGCCAGACAACCGAAGACGCGGAGGTGGCTCACCACCAGCTTGCGCCCGTGCCAAGCCTCGTACGGCGTCTTGCCATCAAGCGCCTTGGTGGGCGAGCGGTTGAGGAGATGGACGGCAGTCTTCACCGCCTCCCCCCAGTAGATCGCCGGCATCCCTCTCTGCTTGAGGAGGGCGCGGGCGGTGGCGACCACCGTCTGGTTGCGGCGCTCGACGACACCGTTCTGCTGCGGGGTGTACGGCGCGGTGAAGTGGCGCTTGATCCCCTCATCGGCGCAGTACGTCACGAACTCAGCCGCCGTGAACTCGCCGCCGTTATCCGTGCGCAACACCCGAAGCTTGCGTCCGCACTCCTCCGCAATAGCTTGGTGGTGCTTGATGGCGTCCGCGGCTGCCCCCTTGGTGTCGAGGAGGACAGCCCACATGTAGCGGGACACGTCGTCGACGAGGAGGAGGAAGTAGCGTCGTCCTCTAGGTGTAGCCGGTGTCACGGGGCCACAAAGGTCGCCGTGCACGAGCTCCAGCTTCTCCTTGGCGCGGAAGCTTGCTTGGCGGGGAAAGGACAGCCGTCGCTGTTTGGTGAGGACGCAGGTGTCACAGAACTGCTCCACATGGTTGATGCACGACATGCCCTGCACCATCTCCTTGTTGCCAAGTGGCTTCAGGGCCTCCAAATTGAGGTGCCCAAAGCGCTCGTGCCACCGCCAGGCCTCATCGTCACACCGAGCTGCAAGACAAAAGGGTTGCACCACCTGTACGTGAAGAACATAGAGGCGATTACTCCCCCTGTTCACCTTAGCGAGAAGTCGATGATGGGGATCCCAAATGCGAAGCACGCCGTCCTGGATCTCCACGCGCGAGCCGTTCTCATCCAGCTGTCCCAAGCTGATGATGGAGTTCCTCAGCGCGGGAATGTAGTAGACGCCGGTGAGCAGCAGGTGCTCGCCGTTCTTGGCGACGAAGATGACGGAGCCGGCGCCCTTGATCTCCACAGCGGAGGCGTCCCCGAACTTGATAGAGCCTCGAACGTCGGAGTCGAGCTCGGAGAAGAGCTCCCGCCGGCCTGTCATGTGGTGGGTGGCGCCGGTGTCGAGGCACCACCCATCAATCTTGCTGCCGCTGCCGGACCCGCTGCTGAGGAGGGCATGTGCCTTGGGCTCGTCGAGGTGGAGAAGAGCCGCTGCAGCCGGTGCTGCAGGAGGTAGCTCGGTGCTCGCATGTGCCATGAACAGGGCTAGTTGCTCCTCCTCTGCCTGCGCGGCGTGGACCTGGGCGCGTCATGGCTGTCTGCAGTCCCTGGCCCAATGGCCAGCACGGCCACAGTTGTGGCAGACGTCATCTTGTGCCGGCTTGGGCTTCTCGGCGGCGCCGCCCTGGGCACCTCTACGGGATCCGCCCTCGGCACTCCCTTGCGCCCCGGCCTGGGCGCCTTTGCGTGGCTTGCCGCGCTTGCCACGCTTGCGGCCAGCTGTTGCGGAAGAAGGCTCCCCCTTCTTCTTGTCACCTTGGCCGGCAGCCCACTGCTCCCGGGTGAGGAGCTTCCCACCAACGATGGCAGTCCCCGAGAAGGGTTGTGGCTCATCACCGTCGACGACCTTGAGGCGACCCATCGCCTCTTTGATCGACATCGTGGAGAGGTCCAGCAGGGACTCGATTGAGCGAACCATCTGCCTGTACTTCTCGGGGATGCAGCGGAAGAGCTTCTCGACAGCTCTCTCCTCGCTGTAGGTGTCGTCGCCAAACTGCACCAACTTCTGCAACAGAGTGTTGAGACGGAGAGCAAAATCATCGACATCCTCACCTGGCTTGAAGGCTAGGTTCTCCCACTCCTTGCGAAGTGCCTGCAATGTGGACTTGCGGGCGCGGTCGCTGCCGATGCGTGCTGCAGCAATGGCGTCCCAAGCCTCCTTGGCAGTCCGCTTGCTGGTAAGCGAGAACTGCATCTCGGACGGGACTGCAGCGATGAGGGCATTCAGTGCCCGTCGATCCTGGTCGTAGTCGACGTCGCCGTACCGGACTACCTCCCACATGTGCTGCACTTGAAGTCTCACCTTCATCACCACAGCCCACTCAACATAGTTGGTCTTGGTGAGGGTAGGCCACCCACCACCGGGGCCAACGTCCCTGGCAACAGCATGGTACTCGTGGTAGCCACGGTACCGGTCGGGGGGAGAGAGCCACGCTGCCTACGATGGCCGTGCTCTTCCTCGACCCGTCCACCGCCGTGCCGGTGCTCATACTCCACCTCCGCCTCAAGTTGGGCAGCCCGCCCCCGCAGCGGCCGGGCCTCTAGTGCGAGGTCCTCGCCACGCGGATCGCGGTCACCGCGTCCGCCCGGAGCACGGCCGTCACGCGCACGTCCACCGGGAGCGTCGCCAGCGCAGCCACGCCCGTTTGGGCTGCCGCCGCCGCGCCTGTGCTCCTCCGAGTCGTCGCCGTCGCGCCACCTCCCAGCGGGGCTGCCGCTGCGCCGACGGCGCTGTGCGGCTGCCCACCGCGCCGTCCGCTCATCCTTCACCATCCTGACTGCGTCGGCCTCTGCGTCGACGATGCCTGCGTCGGAGGCAGCGCCGCTGGAGCTATCGGCGCGCAGGGACTTAAGCTCCGCTGCGGCTGCAGCTGCAGCGTTTGCCGCTGCCGTTGCCTCCTCCTTCGTCCTTGCTGCTGCCAGCTCCGCCGTCGCTAGCCTTGCTCTCAGGGCCGCTGCCGCAGCGAGCTCTGCTGCTGCTCGCTCGCGCTCTTTTGCCGCAGCGAGCTCGGCATGCTGCTGGCGCCGCGCACTCGAGCCGAGCGAGTGCTGAGACGCGCGAGGAGGAGAGGGCCTCCGATGAACTGCTGCGGACATGAGGAATCTCTGGGCTGCTGCGTGGGGAGGAGAGGGCCTCCGATGAACTGCTGCTGCTCGCATGAGGAATCTCTGGGCTGCTGCGTGGGGAGGAAAGGGCCTCCGATGAACTGCTGCTGCTCGTCTCCGCTAGGGAAAGGGGTTGGACAGGGGCTGCTGGCTAAGAGCTTTGGGGAATTGAGCAAGAGGTGCTCAGGCTACAGGATAGTACGGCTCCGATGCCACTTGTTAGTCTCTGGATCCTTGCTCTAGGTGTGAGCAGGATCCTTACTCTCATCGAGAGGATAGCACACAGAGAACTCAGAGTTGAGGCAATTTTCTGGGTTTATTTCTCACACAATGCTATGCCAACCTGAGGGGTTGGGGATACATATTTATAGGGCTGCTAGCCAGCCAAGCATATGCCAAGATGCTAGTCTAAAATGCTAGTCTAAGATGACACTAAGATGCTGTCCTAGATGTCCTAGATGCTGTCCCAAAAGCAGATGCTAACTGCTGTCCTACAGCCAGTCAAAGATGTTGTCCTTGACAAACAGAAAACATATGCTGCGTACTGCAGCCCCACTACCATCAGCCAACACAGACTTATCCATCATTCTCCACCACCACCACGCCGGCTCCGACCCCTGACCTCGACCTCTCCTCGCTGTTTCCCACTGACCCGGTGGTCCAGCCACCTTTGCCGCTGTTTCCTGCAGGTACTGCTCCACCGGGCCCACCGTGCACACTGCCGGGCCCATGCCTCACCGGTGACGCCCCTGGCCCTGCGCCCTGCACAGGTCCGGAGGCCTCGCCCTTCGGTGCGGCCCCTACGCCCGGCACTGGTTCGGGGACGCCGACCTGCACGGGTCCGGAGACCTCGCCCTTCGGTGCAGCACCTACGCCCGCCACTGGTCCGGGGACGCCGGCTTCTGCCCCGGCTTCAGGTGTCACCCAGCCGGTGCCCGTCGCACCTCCGGCGCGGTTCGCCCAGCCGGTGCACGTCTACTAGCGCCGTGGGCGGGTGGCACCGCTGCCTCAGTCACCAACGGTGGCCACTCCACCGGCGACGCCACTACCTCAGTCACCACTAGTGGCCCTGCCTCAGTCGCCACCGGTGGCCCCGCCTTCGCCGGCGACGCCTACACCACCGCCACGGCACCTGGCTGCACGTGTCGTGCCGCCGGTGTACCACCCGCCGCTCCTTCACCGACACCCGCAGCATGTTCACCCTATGGTGACGCGGCACGCGGCTGGTACCCTGCGGCCCCGGGCTCTCGCGGCGACGCCCGGCGACCCGCAGGTCTCCCCTGTACCCTCTTCCGTTCACGACGCCTTGTCGGACCCTCACTGGCGCCGCGCAATGGAAGAGGAGTACGCGGCTCTCCTCGCCAACCAGACACGGGATCTGGTGCCCCGTCCGCCTGGCTCCAACGTTGTCATTGGCAAGTGGATCTGGGCACACAAGCGGCGGGCTGATCGTACCCTCGAGCGGTACAAGGCTCGCTGGGTCCTTCGGGGTTTCACTCAGCGCCCTAGAGTCGACTATGATGAGACTTTCAGCTCGGTGGTGAAGCCGGCCACCGTCCGCACGGTGCTCTCACTGGCTCTTGCTCGCTCCTGGCCAGTGCATCAGCTGGATGTTAAGAATGCTTTCCTGCACGGGTATCTTACTGAGACAGTCTACTGCAGTTAGCCGGCGGGATTTGTTGAATCTTCTCGTCCTGACATGGTCTGCCGGCTCAACAAGTCTCTCTACGGCCTCAAGCAGGCCCCTCGGGCGTGGCACTCTTGGCTTGCTGCTTTTCTGGTGACACTGGGCTTTGTGGAGGCCAAGTCAGATACGTCCCTGTTTATCTACCACCATGGAGCTGAGACTGCCTACTTGCTTCTCTATGTTGATGACATTGTCCTCACAGCCTCCAGTCCGTCACTACTCCGCCGCATCATCAGCGCTCTTCAGCAGGAATTTCCTATGAAGGATTTGGGTGTGCTCCACCACTTTCTCGGGGTCACTGTTGAGCCTCGTCCCATCGGGCTTCTTCTTCACCAGCGGCAGTACACTCTTGATGTCCTGGAGCAAGCAGGGATGACTGGCTGCAAGCCCTGCTCCACTCCGGATGACACCCAGGGCAAGAGGCCGAGGGCAACCCAGTGGCAGATCCCACTGCGTACCGGAGTCTGGCCGGTGCACTTCAGTACCTCACCTTCACCAGGCCGGACATCACCTACGCCGTGCAGCAGATATGTCTTCACATGCATGATCCCCGAGAGCCCCACCTCACTGCTCTCAAGCGCCTCCTCCGCTACCTCCGCGGCACTGTCGACTACGGGTTGCTTCTTCACCGGTTTTCCTCCACCGAGCTCGTCGTCTACACTGACGCCGACTGGGCCGGGTGTCCGGACACTCGGCGCTCCACCTCCGGCTATGCTGTCTTTCTGGGCGGCAACCTGGTGTCCTGGTCGTCCAAGCGCCAGCCGGTCGTCTCCCGCTTCAGTGCCGAGACGGAGTACCGCATGTTGCTAACGGCGTGGCTGAGGCTTCCTGGCTCCGGCAGCTCCTCGCCGAGCTTCACAGCCCTCTCTCCCGGAGCACGCTGGTCTACTGCGACAATGTTAGTGCGGTGTACCTCTCCACCAACCCTGTGCAGCACCAGAGGACCAAGCATGTGGAGATCGATCTACACTTCGTCCGTGATCGGGTCGCCATCGGCGATGTTCGGGTCCTCCACGTCCCGACCACCTCCCAGTTCGCCGACATCTTCACCAAGGGTCTCCCGTCCTCGACCTCCGCCGAGTTCCGCTCCAGCCTCAACATTACCGGTGGCTAGTTGCGTCTGTGGGGGGCTCGTGTGTTGTACTTCTTTTCGTGTCTAGTCTGTAAACTTCGCTGCGCCGGTAGTTCAGACTGCGCGGGGGGGGGGGGTGTTGGAGTATGTGAGAATTAGGCCCATGAGGCCCATGTATGACTTGCTATATAGCTACCCTTCCTAGGGTTAGCCCAATAATGAGAAAACCTAATTCTAACAATTTTGATCTGATAGCTTGAAGCCTGTGTCCATCTTTGGACCCAATGAAATGGAAAGAAGCTATCAGTTGGGACAAACCTGTGTCAAAAACTACAATGGTTGGGGACTTACGAAAAAATAATGTAATGCAGGTTATCATTGTAGGAGACTTCCTTTGCAACCCCCCTCACAGTTCATGGGAAGTGTTGTTTGGTGATGCTAAGGTACCAGTGGAAATTATCCAGCAAGGTGTCATCCGTTGCCATACTCCATACCTCAATGCTGGAAAAGTGAGAATGTGTTTGATTGATGGGAATGGAAAGTCCTGTAGTGAAGCACGAGAATTTGAATTCCTTGAAAAGCCTACCAAAGGCATGGTTGATGGAAACAGGAACCCCTGCAATGAAGCACGAGATTCGAAAACCCATCAGATACCTACCAAAAGTAGTGACGAGCTGTCACTGTTACTACATTATGTTCAGATGCTTTTTGATGGTCATGCTAGTGGGCTGTTTTCAAATTTTAGCTCGCCACTCCGAAATGTCGGCTGTGAATTCCAAATCAACCAAATGGATCTCATAAAAACGTATGAGCAGCTGGACCCTGAGAATACAATAAATAGCGTCATGGAAGCATTACTTAATGACAAGTTTAAGCAATGGCTGTCATCTAAATGTGAACAGAATATTGACGGAGACCATTTGCTTCCTAAGCAATACCACAGTATTATACATATGATTGCAGCCTTGGGATATGTTTTGGCTTTGAAACCACTGCTTAGTTCTGGAGTGCCTATAAACTACCGTGATGCAAATGGATGGACTGCTCTACATTGGGCTGCAAGGTTTGGCAGGTATACAAAACTCTTTACATCATATGCAGCGTAATGCTATTTTTTTCATGTTCAAGTTTCAACTTTCATGTGGATCTTGTTAGTTATATTTCTCCTATTTACCGTTCCATTGTATTCATTGCCAGGAGCCTTCTTATTTTTGGACCTAGACACAAAACTTTACTTGCACAATTTAGGCAGTTGATCTCTTATGAAATAGTTTTCTCTAAGCTGTTTTCTTACTGACTTCATTGTAACTTTCTATTAAAAAAACAGAGAAGATATGGTGGTGGCTCTTCTTGCTGCTGGTGCTGCAGCTGGTGCACTTTCACATCCGACATCAGAGGATCCTGCTGCCAAAACACCCGCTTCAATAGCTTTGGCATATGGTTTCAAGGGCCTATCCGCATTCCTTTCAGAAGCACAATTAACAACTCATCTTGATTCTATTGAACCAAAAGAAAATGGAAAACCTGATTCTAGGGAAGGGGGGATATGTCGTGCTGTGGACAGAATATCAGACAAAAGCAGCCATGTGCATGGTGGAACTGATGATCAGCTTGCGCTTAAGGATTCCCTAGGGGCTGTCCGGAATGCAGTTCAGGCTGCAGGACGCATACAAGCAGCGTTCCGAATTTTTTCCTTTAAGAAAAAGAAAGAGATGGCCCTTCAGAACAGAAATAGCTGCTGCTTGTCCATTAGTGAGACAGGAGCAGTTTCACATGGTATGCTGGAGAAAGCTGCATTATCTATCCAGAAGAACTTCAGGTGCTGGAAGAAACGTAAAGAATTCGTGAGGATACGAAATAATGTTGTCAGGATACAGGTAAGTCTTTTGCAATATTGTGCTTATAGTGATCGATCATCTCTAGTGTATGTGACACGTGCAGAGTAATCACAATATGTATTAACACCTCAAGTGGCTAATTCTTGACATTATCTAAAAAAAAGTGGCTAATTCTTGTTTTCATCCTGATAGGCCCGGGTGAGAGCTCATCAAGAAAGAAAAAAGTACAAGGAATTACTTTCAAGCGTCGGAGTCCTTGAGAAGGTGATGATACGGTGGTACCGTAAAGGTGTTGGTTTGCGTGGATTCAATTCTGGGGCAATGCCTATTGACGAAGAGGTGGATGAAGATGTTGCCAAGGTTTTCCGGAAGCTCAGAGTGGAAACAGCCATTGATGAAGCTGTTTCAAGGGTATCATGTATCATTGGTAGCCCTAAAGCAATGCAGCAGTACCATAGGATGCTCAAGAGGTACCAACAAGCAAAGGTGAATATCTTCTCAGAAACTTGTAGTACTGCAGCTACCTTGATCATAGTTGTGATCCATTAAAGACTAGCATGATAAGTTTATAAAATGATCCTGAAAAGGAAAAGGTAGCTTTATTGTTCATTTAGGACTAACTAAAATGGATTTCCCCATTGCAGGATGATCATGAAAAGTAATGCTTGTGTTAAGCCAACAGTGATGGAGTAAACAGCAAAGCACAAGCCACTCACTCTTTATTTACTTATATCCCTTACTGAAGGATCTGAACAACGGTTGTCTGGGTGTAATGTAAATACTAAAGCCTTGGTGACTGAGTGGATGGACAGTGGATCCCCCAAAAAACTGGAAATTTCTTCGGTGATCTATTACCAGCTCCAATTCATGCTGAACGCTGTGTAGCAACGTCATGTGCAATTGCTGACTTTTGGCTGAAAGTTGATAAAGGTGATGACTTGGTACATGCAGAAGCTTCCAAGATCCTGGACAAGGTAGATGAGGTCTGAGCAGTACTGTATTCGATATATATGCTTTATGTACTTTACCTTCACGCAGTAGGTTTGTAGTGAATTTGTACTATACAGGGTAGTAAATAGGGGTTAACTATTGTAATTTGTAGCACAGTGAATGTTGTAAGGAATCTCTCAGTTGCCATTTATTTACCAATTAGAAATACTCCATCGTTTACACATGGGGTGATGATGACTGATGATCAGTTTTGCCGGTTAATATGTTCACTCCCATCGTCCATTAGTTCTCAAGACAGTGACATTCCAACAGTTCAACAGTTTACCGCCAGTTGTTTCATGCCTTAGGCATCAGCTTTCAAATGGAGCAGCGATCAAAGAAGCCTCCTACCATTAAACTTCTCTCGTAGTACTCGTGATCAGAATTCAGATGGCTCAAGCAACTGCCAACTTAATAATCAATCAGGTAGGGTGCGAGCCACTGGTGTAAGCACTGAACCGGACAAACACAAAGCGACTGGCAGGCTCCATTCAGCAAGAACCAGAGGATTAGGCGTTTGTAACCACTGGCATTAGTTTAAACAGCAGCAATCAAGTGCATCACTTTGGACCTTTTGGGGGCGATTAACATATTGCGGCAGTTAGGTACCGTCGCAATATGCTCCAGGCCACACATTAAACAAGCTCCGTGACATCAGGGAAAAGCCATTTCATCAGATAAAGCCACACCAACAGGCAGTTTTCAGTAGAATAATTGGCTGGTTGAGAGAACCAGTAGCAGGAGAGAACCTCAGGCCAACAGGCTGACGGCGACTTATGTTTTTTGTCAAACAAAACTTCCATCTTTGAATGTGTCATTTACATTTTACAGCTTCGACCCATACAGACCGAAGAAGATGCATACAAAAGTGCCAAGAAATGCTTGCACAAACAACCAATACCTACTATGTACATCCGTACCTTCCGAGGGAAGGAAAACTCTCTCCCTACTCTATATTATAGTGGCAGAGGACATCTGCAGTTAGTGAATGCAGCTGAATTTTTTCACACGCCTTGACCTCAGCAAATTGTCGAGTAAATAGCTGCACATGCATCTTGATTTCAAGACATTGCCCATTTAGTTTTGCAGCTTGGTCGGGTGTACCAAGGAACCAAACATGGGTGGTTCCATCTCCAGCCTAAAGTATTTCCACCTGAAAGAATGAGAAGAATCACGACATTAGACCTGAAGGATTCCATAGACTTAAAATAGTGATTAATGAGCTCTAAAATATGGACATCAGAGCTTTGCTTTTAAAAAGTGTCACAGTTCTTCGGAACCCCTACCAACAACTTCAACAAAAAAAAAAAAGGTAGTGCAAAGATAATAGTAAGCTTTTTAGATCTTGATAGCTGTCAAGCTGCATTATTTTGATTCTTAAATCGATTAAGTATTGTTTTTGCTTAATATAAGTCTTGACATGTCTATTAAACAGTGATATTATCGGAATAAGTTTACCTAACTGGAGGCCACATCCCAGCATTTCTAGTGTTTTAGTAGGGCCCCTAACTCTGCGTATTGATGCCCACCTGTAGCAATGTGAAGCAATGGTGATGTAAAACTTAAATGATATTGACCATTTTATATTTTAGTGCACTTTCCATGGCATGAATCACACTCTGTGCATAACAACAGCTAGAAATGTTACAGCAGGAAAAAGAAAGAAGAAACTAGGGGAAAATGAACTCCCAATAAACTCGAAAAGTCAAGAACTTACTCTCAAGAACATGGGATCTCTGACAAAATTCTTTCAGCCTCGACAGGTGAACCATTGCCGATATCCTCCACTATTTTACACTCCATATAAGCCTACCTACTAAACTTGGTCTTGATTTAGGAAAAAGCGAGCTACTTCTCTGTACAATTGGTCGCCCTCGAATGGCTTGGAAACATAACCGTCCATTTCGGATTTCAAGCATTGTTCGTGTGTCGCCTGGATAACATCTGCTGTCATGGCTAATATCGGTGTTCGCCACTGCCGGACTCCTGCACATTCCGGTAGGGCTTCTCCACTTTCTATTTGCTCATTTAGGTCTCTTTCCATCACTCTAATCTTTTTTGTGGCTTCAAATCTGCAAATGTACCAAATGCATGACACAAGATAACAAGAAAATGTAAATCCATGACAAGAGCAAGTATTGTGTATCAACTGAACATAGGTACAGATAGTGTCTAAAGTATGATGAGATGAAGAGTATACAAAGATAAGACTCACCCATCCATTTCGGGCATCTGTATATCCATGAAACAAGCATCAAAGCTGTGAGGAGGTTTCAGCAGTGTGATTGCTTTCTTTCCACTATCAGCACAAGTTACTTCTGCGCCATATTTCTTCAGAATACCTTCAGCAACCTTGAGATTTACATCATTGTCATCAACCACTATGATTCGTTTCTTGTGAAGAAGGCTGCCCAGTGTTGAATTGCCTACAACTCCGTTCCTGCAATGCAGTTTATCTATCCCACCCAATGCTCTTTGTAGTGAAACCTGAAGCATGCTTGCACGAAGTGGCTTCATAATTACATTCAAGTTATATTCCCTGAATGTATGTGAATTGCTTTTGACAGATCTTTTAGGGTTCTCCAAAAGAAATAACTTTGTAGAGTCTGGCTGATCTTTGTTCCTCAGTTTAGTAACCAAACGAGGCATAGAGTGGGATTCCTTCTGCCAGGTTTCTTTGTCAATGAGCACAAGCTTTGCAATCTGTGATGCACAACTAATTTTAGAAATATACTGATCTAGATCATTTGTCAATTCGGTCTGAACTCCCAGTCTCTGCAAATGGTACTTAGTAACCTTGGCACGGACCGGTATATGATCTACCACTAATGCATTGATCTCTTTAAATTCTAATGATTTATTCTCATTTCCACTGGAATGGGCCCTCGTAAGCACCGCAGTGAAGGTGAAAGTAGAACCGACTTGGGGCGTACTTGCAAATCCAATCTCTCCCTTCATGAGGCCGACCAAGCATTTGCTGATGCTTAATCCGATGCCAGTGCCCCCATGGATGCGTGCAATGGATGGGCCTACTTGCATGAAAGGGGTGAAGATACGGGACTGAGCATCGAACGGGATTCCAACACCCGTATCTTCAACTGATACTATCAAGCTTATTGAGTCCGACGCGACGGGTGCATAAGGCATCTCGGATGAGTTTAATTCCTTGCTAAAAAGGCGAAAGTTTTCCCAACTGCGTTTTCTGTTCGCCACTGGGCGGCCGCTTAAGGTTCCCGTCTCAACATCAAGAGAATGCATAATCTCTTCAACAACATGAACTGTCAAGTAGATATGACCCCTCTCTGTGAACTGTGGAGAAATATAGAACTCTTAGCCAATAATAAAGAAATGCATATATGCACATCAATATACAAGGGATATCCTATTTCCATTTGCTATCTATATACAGTGATTCTTACTTTTATAGAGTTTCCGACAAGATTTGTAATAATTTGCCTTATTCTGCCAGGATCGCCAATTAGTGATTGTGGAACTTGGTCAGAAACAAACGCTGCCAACTGCCCCCATTGTGCGTCATAGTAAGGAATAACCAAAATAAAGTCAGTGTATTTGTAATAAAATACAGTAAAACTGCAGTGCGTGACAGCATGGTTGTAGTCTTTGATTACCTCCAGTTCTTTCTCTTGAGCTTTCCCACAGAAGAGAGACAAAATATCATCACAAACTGTTCTAAGATCAAAGGGTACCGCCTCAAGCTCAAGTTTACCAGACTCGATTTTTGCCTGATCAAGAACCTCATTGATGAGAGATACCAAAGCTGTGCCACTGGCTTGTGCGGTTCTAACATAGTCTTGTTGTGTCGTGTCCAAATCAGTATCTATGAGAATTTGGAGCATCCCTGCAAAATCGGAAACATCACATCTCCTTTTACTCTACTTAAAAATGAAGATTGTTGTGCGATTTAGATGTACTAGAACCTCACCTAGAACACCATTCATTGGAGTTCTGATCTCATGAGAAACAGTAGCCAAGAACTGCATGCAAAAACGGCATTGAATTAATAAGGTACCATTTTTTGGTTCCTATCTCAAAAAAAAAAGAAGAGGGAGAAAAGAACAAGCCTTTGGCCTCCAAGAGAAACAGTAACACAAAACATGCACATAGCTATTATTAGTAGCAAAGCTAATCACCTGTGACTTGGCAATATCTGCATCCTCTGCGCGCTTCTTAAGCACACTCATCGCCTGAAAGTCATCTTCAACTTTGGCAATCCGTCTTGCAGTAGCATGAATTATGTACCCAACCAGTAAACCAATCACAAGAGTTCCAATTGATGATGTTATTGCCATCCAAGGCCAAGGTGGGCTCTGAATGAACCTATTAAAGAGAAACAGATGAGACACAGAGCCTTAAAAAGAACAGACTACAGGCAACACATTTTAATTACAGGTTTCTTAGAAGATTTAAATTACCTGCAGTGCATCTCATGCTTTCTTGTCGGGTCACCAAAGTTCAGTGTGCTGACCTGGCACATGCCACTGCCTGTATCATTCGAACCATACATACTGATCGGTCGCTCATTAGTAGTATCATACACATTCACCATGATGGATTGCTTGCCCGCGAGCTGGTGAAGCGACTTATCAACAAGCGCTTCGATGTCAAATATGCCACCTAAATAGCTGTTTGCACAAAAAAATGGCCGGCATTAATTCAGTTGCACGATTACTGATCGGAAATAAGAGGCCGGCCTCATGTAAAGCTTACCCTATAGCAGCCTGAATGCGCTCCTGTGGCGTGGCATTTGGGGGAAGGTCATGCTTGTACACAGCGTAGGTCGAGATCACTCCGAGGCGATTATTGAGCAGCTTGAAAGGAGCAGTAAGGACACCCTTCCCAGATTCTCTAGCTCGGAGTACGTTGTCTCGGTCATCCTGTATTAACAAGAGCAAAAGGAGGAATTAGTGGATGGATGGCCGGTCCCTGTTGCCCGTTTTTTACCATGATAAGTAATTGAGCCAGGGGTTAAAAAGAAGGGCAGGGCAAAAATCCGAGGTGAAAAGGGGTAGCAACATGTGAGCACATGGTGAACACCAAAGATTGCAGCTTTTTTTTACGGCCGTGGGCCTGCTCTGTGAAAAAGATGAGATCTTGCGAGGCCAGGGAGGAGAGGGAGAGTGCTCACGGCGCCGGATAGCAAGTCGAAGGAGATGACATGCTTGTAGGCGTCCTGCGCGAAGATTACGGGAGCATACTCCTCCGCCGTCTCCCGCACCTCGGCGTCCTCGGCGTTCCCTGGTCCCTGCGACTGCTTCTTGGTCTTGGAGGAGTACATCTTCTTGATGCTCCATCCCTGCTGCCGCTCGAACTGCTCCCGCTCCGCGTGCATCACCTTCACCCCGTACGCGACCCCGCTCGTGAGCGGCCGCTCGAACGCGGTCCTCTCCGCGTACCACGCGAACGTTTTCTGCAGCAACGACAGGCAGAGGCAAGGGTGATTCATTTCGCCACGGCCGATGACGGAGAGAGAAATCTTGCTTGGATTCGGAACTACGATAGCATAGCAGCAACAGGGTACCTGGTCGATTGCGGATGGTGTCTTGGAGTGGTGGAAGGTGGAGACGAGTATGGCGAGCGCCTGCAGGTGGTTCATGCTGACGTTGAGCTGGTCCTGGAGCATGCGCGCGCGGTCGTCGCACATGGTGGCGAGCGACTCCCGGCGCTTGCCGACCTCCCGGACGCTGATCCAGAGGTAGATGATGGAGGCGATGAGGACCCAGAGCGCGACCCAGAGCGGGACGAGCCAGCGGGAGCTGTCCCGCACCTTGCGCATCCGGTAGTTGGTGAAGAGGTGCGTCCGCAGCGTCCGCGCCGACAGCTTCTCCGGCAGCAGGCGCAGCGGCGGCAGGAGCACGCGCATCCGGTCCAGGCCCAGGGGGAAGCCCAGCCCCGGCCCCGCGTCGCCGCACTTCTCCTCCATCCCGCCGCCGGCCCCAACTCCGCAGCCGCCCCTCCCGCGCGCCGTCACGGTCATTCCCCTCTCGTCCCTTTCCTCGCGGTGGGTCACGGAGGGAGCACTACATCTCCTGCTTCCGGACGCCGGCGACGGCGACGGCGTAGGCGTGGGCGGTGCGACGGCTGCTGCTGACGATGATGCTGGTTCTCCGCCGGCCGAGGCCCGCGCTGGCGGGCATGCTCCGGCGAGCGTCCGCGTGATCGACAGGCCGATCGGTGGAGACACGCCTGGGGTGCGACACGACAGAAGGGGCCGGAACGCGGGGAGCTAATTTATGGTGGCCGCCGTGCGCGCTGTAGCAGCCGCCCGCCCGCCCACCCGCCCACTGTTGGCTCCAATTGAATGCCCCGAGGGAAGCACGGCCGCAAGGGGGGCTTGCGCTGGCTTCCTTCCCTTTGCTTTCTCTCCCTCCCGGCCTCCTCTTGATGAGTTCTCGCCGCTCAGGCTTTGCTTGATTTCCCTCCAGGAAGGAAGCAGCAGCAAATCTTGGGAGCCGCTGGATGGCTTTGACCAGAGGCCGGCACGGCGCCGAGCAGGGCGGCGGCGGCGGCAGGTGGGAGAGCGAGAGAGGACGAGGACGAGGATACGAGACCGATGACTAAGCACGGGACGAGAACAGCAACAGCGAGCGAGAGCAAAGCATGGGTGAACAGGAAGCTAAGCTAGTGGGAAGGGGGGAGAGCCGGAACACCGGAGCAGAGGGATGGTATTGGTGCTGGCTGGGGGAGACGAGACTCGAGCTTGGTCTGATTGGGAGGAGGGGAAAGGGGAGAAAAGCGGCCCTAGCAGGTGAGGCGAGACGAGACGAGACGAGACGAGAGGGTGGAAAAGGGTCGAGAGCAGAACACAACACAACAGAGCAGCGCAGCACTGCCGCAGCTGTGGCTCGTCGGCTGGTAGAGGGAGGGAGAGAGAGAGGACAGGACTCGGCAGGGATTGGGGCACGGACGGAGGAAGAAGGGAAAGGAGGGAGGTGGCACCAGTCACAACAGTGGGAGAGGCCAGCACGCAAGTGGCTCCTTCCCCAGCCCCCACTCTCCGGTGGGCCTCCCCTCCCTCCCCTTCTATGAGCCTATCCTCTCCTCACAAACTCGCAGCAGTACTAATACGGAGTAATCACCCTCATCACTCCACGGGCCTCAGAGCGAAGGGAAAAAAAACAACTTCATTCATGCCATATCGGTGCTTTGGTTAGTTTTGTTTATGATAATCTACAGTGTCTCATTCAATGGCACTTTCCCTTCAATCCAGGAGGTATGATCTGGTCAACAAAAACAAATCATTGTGTGTGTGTGGGTGGGGGTGTTTACTATGTTCATTGTCGTATATAATATAGTGTCCGCGCGTTGCTACTATTATGTATGAATGAATGAAAGGAGATGACATACTATGAGGCCTGGCCCTGCATGTCAATCTCACAACAAGTGATGTGTCTCTTTAAAAATACAAGGTGGGTTTTATTAATATATTGAAACCTACTCCATCTGTTTAAAAAATACAAAGTGGGTTCTATAGTAAGGTTAGAAATAAAGGTCACATATTTTGATAAAAGGATTAGGTAATTGTATTATATCCAAAATATTTTTCACTTTTATTGGTTTACTAGTTGTAATGATTCATTACTACGACATGCTAGTGAGTTACAAGCATAACATTAGAAGTCAAATTTTAGCAACTTTTAACCATGTGTTTCAAAAAATGTAATATAGGGATTTGTGCGTACCAAACTTTCTTAATTTTGACTAGGTTTATAAAAAAATATAAGCAATATTTGTATCTTAGAAAATCTTGTTACGAATATATATATTCAACGTTTAATCCAATAATACTTATTCTACACCATGAATATTTCATAAATATTTTAAAAATACATTTGAGTATATTACAAACATGTTTTTCTTTGAAAGGGCACGTGTGTCAAACATCTCTCTCTTTTCTTTATTGTGCCAATATCTCAATAAACAATACCTCTCGTGTTGGTATTTATGCCCTCTCGCTTGACCATTGCAACATTAACTAATGTTCTTGTGCCAGAGAGAGAGAGGCGATATAAACGACAAAGCAAAAGCATGACTCTGAGGCGTCCGACACGTATATTGCAGCACATGACTATATACTTATTTTATTTGTCACGGTTGTACTAGGAGTACTACGTTTCTATGAATTGGTAGTCGTGTTGGATGCAAGAAGAAGAGGACAAATTATTTGTGTACAGTAGGAGTACGTAGTATTATATTAGCACAAGATATATAGAAGGAAGAAAACCACCACGGATTGGTAAAACCCAAATCCAAGGGCAGCAAGCCTCCTGTCAAAAAAAAAAAAAAGGCAGCCGCGTTGGGTCGTTGGTGCTATGGACAAGTACGGTAGAGTACGTACGGTGGGAGCCTGGGACACTGGGAGGGAGAGCAGGAGTGGTGCGTGGACGGAGCGAAGCAAGGGCACGGACCATGGATAGATAGATGGGAGGAAGAAGACGAGATGACGAGCAGTGTGGGGTCCGCATAAGCATTGGGGGACAAGTTGTTGTCTTCCTTCCTTCCTTTCCCCCGGTGGGGTGGCGCCGCCAGGTTATCTAGGGGAGGAGGACCGGATAGGAGGAGCCGAGCCGACGTTCAGCTGCTGGGGTAGCTGCCTTGCCAGTGGACGTGTGCGTGGTGGAGTACGACTAGGACTACGACTACGGGACTTGTTTAGTTGTCTTAAAAAGGCAAAAAATTTTACTATCTTTCCATCATATAAAATGTTATGTTATATGTATGGAGTATTAAATATTAGTAAAATAAATAACTAATTATACAGATTAGTTGTAAATCACGAGACGAATCTTTTAAGACTAATTAAGCCATCATTAGACAATATTTATTAAATATAAATAAAATACTACGGTAAGATTTTTTGGCCATCTAAACAAGGCCTGGGATCCGATATCCGTTGCGGGCGCGTGCAGGCGCAGGTGCAGACGACGCGGACTATACCGGCGTGAGGCCCTGACCGAGCTCGCTTTGTAACGCACAGGCTAGCGGACGGAGGTCGGAGGGCGGAGGAGAAGGCGGCGAGCCCAATTATACGAGAGAGAGCGCGCGCGGGGGGAGGGAAAGGGATGGAATGGAAGAAAGAATGGATCAGTTGATCACTCGCTCCCTTCCCCGCCGAGTCGTCGTCTGAGCTGGAAGCGCATGCATGCTTGCGTGCAGTGACTCGTCACGCGCCGTGACATGTGCCGACAAAGCAAGGTCGCGCTAGCTGTCCGGCGGCCGCGCGCGGTCCCTCAACTCACCTCCACCAGGCAGGGGTGTGGTGCAACTGGAAACCTAAACTTATCGCCTAGCACAGCATGTTTAATCTGGTGCACGGCCGCGCGCCAGCCAGCACTGCCATCGACCACGACGCTACGTACAGCATCACGATGCAGCACGCACACGTTGCTAGCTGCTTGCCGCCTGCAGTGCCGACCGGCAAGGCGAGGGGCCAGGGGGTTCTCCTACGGGCGGGCGCTATATAATGTCAATGGGCGCGTCAAATCCGCAATCCCCGCGCCGTAACAGGCTAACATCACTTTACCACTTCCATCACCCCGGCGCCCCCGCCGCAATCTCCCACCTTCTTCAATGCCGAGCCGCAACCACTTGCTCCATCACCGGTCGTCCGGTCGTCCAGCATGCATAGCATATGCACGGACGCGACCAGAGCCGGCAGCCTCATCCTCTGCAGCTCCTCCCTGCGCACAACGCCACACATGCATGGCCGCCGTACCGTAACAGCGCGTCTGATTCGGCCACGTGAGTGAGACGATCGACGCTCTTCACTGAGATTACGTTCGTTACTGCTACGACGAGCGATCGATCAGACAGATTATTAATTAGCAATAACCCCGTCGCATTGCAAGCGTTGCTCCTGCATGCGCTGCGCTTGCCATTCGAAACAAGACGAGAAATCGAAAAGAAAGCCCGCCCGGCCTGCTGCCTCAGCTCGTTCGTCCTCTCCTCGATCTACAGAGTACCAGTACCACACTCCTACTACAGTGTGTGTGCTTTGCATTTGTGCTGTGCATCAGGACACACAGTCACACACACCCCTAAAGCTGGGCGGGGCAGTGGTCGCCTCTGCCTCTCTGCTAACGAAAGATCCCTTTGGATTTCTCGTCCATCAATGCCCGTAATTTCCTTATCTGGTTCCTGATGGATGACGACGATGCGCGTCCAACGGCAAAGGTTTAAGCGCGCCGTGACAAAGTAAAGCATCATGATCAGCTAGCGCCATTTCTTCATTTCATTCATTGATTACAAACCCTGTGGTTGCGTTGCCTATGCATGCCATCGCTGTCTCTGGATACGATGCAATTTAAAAGAGCTTTTACTTCCATGCCATTAAAAAAGATGACATACTCGCCGATGTCTTTAAAAGATGGCCTCTATCGTCAATGTTCCTGGGTCTGAAAATTTTTTCCGCCCACGCCATTCCGTCTCGTTTCTGTTTGTTTTTCGCCGTTTGGGTCCTGACAGGTGGGTCCGAGTTGTCTAAAAGTCCTAAATACCCCTCCCATCTCTATCCTTTCTCCACCCCTCCCATCCCCTCCGCTGCTCCAAGGACGGCACCGGCAGTGGCACGGCGTCCCCTCCACCGCACCCGCACACGCCGTCCCTGGACAAGGAGAAACAGCAGCCCCACCACAGTCATCCTCCTCCCCTGGTGTCGTGGTGCCGACCCCCAACCCGGCCAAGCAATCGCAACGCCGCCGTGCTGTTGGAGCTCCCGGTGCGCGGAGGTGAAGCAGGCCCGCGAAGTGGAGGCAGAGCGGTCCCGAGGCGGGGCTGGCGGTGCACGGCAGCAGAGCGCGCCCGCAGCGTGGAGGCAGAGCGGGCCCGCGGCGAGGCTGGCGGCGCACGGAGGCGGAGCGCGCCCACGGCAGCGGAGCTCCCGCGGCGTGTAGGCAGAGCGCGCCCGCGGCGTGGCTGGTGGCGCGCGGAGCGGAGCGCGCCTGCGACGGGGCTAGCGGCGTGCGGAGGCGGAGCTCCTAGCGCGTGGAGGTGATTCGCGCCTGCGACGAAGCTCGCGGCGTCGCGGTGTGTGGTGGAGGGTCTTGCGGGCGTCCACTCCACCCTCCTCTCTCCGGCGGACCTCGCGGCACCTGCAACAGGTGGTGCCCGCTCGGCGTTGACAGGGCAGAGGAGCCGTAGCTGCCGACCTTGGTCCCCAACGAGTCCCTGGCCGCCGCAGACGCGCGCACGGGGCGGTCGTGCATCCGTGCTCGTCCGGGGGCGAGACGACGGAGGCGGTGCGCGGTGGTGAGCAGGAACGCGACGAGGAGGAACCTTGCGAGGAGCGGACCTGCTTATAGCGGCCATGGTGAACAGTAGTCACGGTTTCGCAAAATTCGCGGCTGACCATTGATGGCGTGTAATTAGACCATGTCTGTTGGCAAGAAAACTTCCGATTGTTGCTACAGGTGCAAAGAATTGGACCGTGATTCACTAGAGTGGACGAATTTTGAAAGGGCGTGCATACTTGCTGTCACGATCGTGTGAAGGGTCATGCCGCAGCAGGCCATGGTGTTGGGACGGGGCGAGGCAGCACCACGGGCAGAGGGTATTTGTGGCCTTTAGACAGCACGGACCCACATGTCAGACCCCAAACTGCGAAAAACAAACAGAGACGAGACGGAATGGCGTGGACGTAAGAAGTTTTCAGACCAGGGACATGGATGTTAGATACTATCTTTTAGGGACATGGAAGTAAAAGGCTCGTTTAAAAGGCTGCATTCCTTGCCCTGTAGTGTCACTGTACGTGTGGCCCCGGCCCCTCGGTCAGTTAACTTTAACTCCGGCCGGCCTAACATATGCATAGCTGCTGCCGCATCAGTCGCAACAGCAACTTGCAAACGTACAGTAAGTATGGTGTTTCCATTTCAAGTGCTCGATCTATCGTTTATTAATTTGTTTCGATTTGAATTTTGGCCCTTGGGGACTTTACTTCCATTTTTTAGTGTTATACTGTGTTTCATCAGGTGATAACTGTTACTCCCCTCCGATTCGTGTCGTCGTCGAATCGCTGACCATGCATGGACTGAGTCAAGGGGCGGACACTGTTAAGCTGATCGAGCTAGCCGATCTGATCCGAGGGCGTAATAGGATTGCAGCCTGCTGCTGCTGCACTGCATGGTCCTAACTTTCTCCACCAATCCCCGTCCATGATCCCTCTCCCGCGCATGCAGTCCAAAGAGAAACTCGCGTACGTGTAGTGCGGCATTAACACCCCTCCTCTTACAAAGCACTGTGGTAATTGATTACTACTATCATTAGGCCGGCGCTCCAGCTCGATCGCTCGCCACATTCCCTTCATTTCATTTCATTTCACGCACAAGAACAAGAACCAACCGCCACACGCCGTACATTGGATTAGATTAGATGAATAAATACAACTAGTACTAGTACTGCCACTGTTACTGGCTTACTGCCCTATAACCAGGATCAAATCAACATACGGTCAGGCGCCCCCCCTGCAGCTTAAGATCCTCCGGTAGAAAAAAGGCTAGTCCTATATATCAAGTAAAGTAACTGCGTCGTCTGCTCTTCCTGCTTCTCCTCTTTCTGCACGGTAATTAACGCGGAGTTTATTTTACCATTAGTGTGCCCGGCCCGGTGGTCGTGGATGGTCGTTCGTTCTAGCGCCCGGCCTCGTCGCCCTCGTCGGATCGGCAGTGGAAAAAGGCGCTGATCGAAAAGGCATCACATGTGCAACTGGAAGAGGAGAGGACTAGGAAATTGGCTGCCTGTTTATGGCATTGTTGGCATCCCAGAGTTTTTATGTGAGGGGCTAGTACGAGTACATGCAAATTGATTGGCTCATCAGGGATTTTAAATTTTTGGCAGTGGTAGTTTTGCAGCATTTGGGGTTGGCTCAACTGATGATAAAGTACGGTGCAGAGACATTATTTACATCTACTCCCACATAATTAACGGAGAGATAGTTCCCATTTACGACCAGGTTTGTGTACGGCTCCAGCTCTTGCGGGCACTTTTGCACTGTAAGTCTTTCTTTCTTAAAATGAATTAGGACAACGAAGGCCGCGTGTTCCCTTGAACAAGACCCACGACAGGTCCTGCAGCACGAGAGGTGAAGAGAAAGTAATGTGAGTGGAATAATCATGTGGATGCCTTTTTGTGGAGGGAGGCTCTGCGCTGTGCTGTGGTGGCTTTGGCGTTGCCCTGCCGCTCGTCCAACTAGCTAGATTTAGATGCATCCCCTCCCATTTTATGCCGTTGCTGTTGGCGAACGGCGAGTGAGACCGGGACAGCAGGAGGCGTTGCTTTCCTTCTCGTTTATTTTCCCCTTTTGCCCGGACCAAGTGGCACTAGCGCCCGCCGCTGCATAATTTGCACACTCCCCCGCGGCCCCATTCCTTCCTCTGCTGACAGACAGCTCTGTCTGATGATACCAGCAGTGAGTGTGAGTGCTCTTTTCTAACAAGCCTATCTCTTCGTCGCTTGTGGCAACCAGGATATATAGATTAGATTAGATGGATGGATAGATACTCAGCCGCTACGAGCCCTTTTCTTCTCTTTTTTCCTTTTGGGAAGGAATCACTTGTTCAGGGGAATAATTGTCTTTGTTTGCAACCAGTAATACCTCACTGCTTTTCCCTCCTGTAAATAAATAAAATAGAGAAACAGCATGTGGAAATTGTTCGATGTCGTATTCACTACTACGGGCCACGATGACCTGGTTCCAAAAAGTTAGCATTTTTACACGGTTTGTGACTGGCGGCTCTGATTCATAAACTTTGGTACAACCACCAAAAAAAATATTATGCGGTTGACCTTTTCACAACTTTTTTTTTATGCAACTGACCTTTTAAGCCAGGTTCGGCATTCTTGTACATGCACTCTCCTAATACCAAGATATGGTCACTCGTGCGCATTCGCGAAAAAAACGGAGACACCTAATAATCAAAATCAAATAAATGTGGTATCCTAACTGGATTCATATGTGGTTTTCTGTTATCTTAGAAAAAATAAAGAAAATCCGTTTTTGGTCTCTAGAAAGTTAAACTTAATTTATTTGGTAAGAAAATGTTATACAAATTCTATTTTATTTTAAAAATAATCTTATCTATTTGTTGATTTAAGAATTATTTTGATCTTATTCGTCTTAAATAAATAGTTAACACGACAATAAGCAAATATATCAATTTGACCAAGGGAAAAATATGCTCACAGATCGTAAACAAGCATGACGCAGGCGTGACGCCAGAATCCTCCACTAGAGTAGAAAGTACGTATATATGTATATTTCCACCAACACATGGCAGAATAATAAATAGTAAAACCATGGAGCAGAATTTCATTACATTAATAAATAGTGGAACATTCAAGGATGGGCAAACCTAACAATGGGAACAAATTAAAGAAGCAACCATTAAAGACGGCCGGCCGGCCGGCCACTTCCGTGCCGATTTTAAATTCGAGGTGATGGATGGTTTGCTCCGGCGCGTCAAAATTCCCCGGCCGTGCCAACAGTACCGTGTAGTATAATTTATGGCGCGCATGGACGAATACGAGGCCGGTCTTTTTGTTGTTTTATTTATTGGCTCCTCCTCTGGGGCGTTTGTTTATTACTACTAGCATATATATAAATGATGCTGTAACTTAATTACTATAAGCAGTTCGATTTGACAGGCTCCTGAAATTCCATCGAACATTTGAGCTCAAGTCGTTGTCACTTGAGAACCAAAGTCCAGTTTGTTAGGTATTTTTGCTATGGTGGGACCACACTTAGCTCCGTTCACTGTGTTTTCATCTGTAAATGACAATAATACTAATCCAAAGAGCGGTTGATGTCGATTTCATCAATCACATGTAGAATCTCCATGTCCACCCTTCCAGAGATAACCGTTATAACTATGCTTCGGACTCTATGTTATGACAGTGACAATATTATGGGAAGACACTAGAGAAACTTGTTATAACCATTCTTTCAGTTATATATGACAACACTAATAATGATTCATATGTAGAATTTACATGTCTAGTATTACGAAGTTATAAGGGGGGGAGAACGTGCACGGACATGTTATAGGGATGAGTTTGCATAAGTGCTACATATTTGCATGCGTTTCGAGATACGAAATAGTCGTTGTCACCTTATCTTGTTTTTGACATGTTATTAAGCTCTGGACTCATTGATTAGTTCCCGCTACAAGTCAGCCGATGAGCGAGCCTGGTGGTTTGAGGAATTAATAATAATGTGTTGAAAGCGCAAAAGTCAATGGCAGTTGCACGTCATGCATGGCCTTAATTTCAGCAGTTAGCTTGGGTCATTGCCGGTTAGGCAAGTAAATAATCTTTGATGCCACAGTGTTTGGAAATGGAATTGGAAGAACAAAAAAGAGAAGCATGTCTTGTTGGGAGCACGCACGTGATGACTCACGTCACGGGCTAGTGGATAGAAGTCGGGTTGAGACGACTTTGGTTTGTCCTCTGAGAAGGGCGACGAGCTGCAAATTACCAGAGTACAGTAGTGCTCTGTCTGCCGATGAGGGCAGAACGGTAATTTGGCGAAAGCGACGAGGAAGGGGGGCCGGCCGGGCATGGCACCGGCACGGCCGCATGTGTGACGTGTAGACGTCGGCCACGTCCGGCTGAATTCCCCGCTGCAGACGAGACGACCAGACCAGGGATGACACCAACACCAACGCCATGCTGCGGCCGGGTCCGCGTGCAGTTGAGGCGTGGCGTTCGTTTTCTCTTTTCATCAGCCGTCCTTCGTTCTGTAGCAGGACGACATGTGTGTGTGTGCACTGTGTACAGCAGCAGCAGCAGCTGCTGCTTTTCCCTGAATCTGCGTGCGTGCTGGCCGTGCCCCCATGGCCGGCGAAAAGTCTTTTCCTTCCGCTGCTCCGCATGCGCACACAAGCACATCCTCCTGCCCAATTCCTCCGGCCTCCGGCGCAGGAACGGTCGTCGTCACCGTGCTGGCGTGACGTGATGCGTTCATGCGTCATGCAAGCACAGGCACAGCACGGCGTGTTGTGTCCCCGCCGGCAGCAGCGCCAGTCGACGATGATGCATGGCGGCGGCCGGCGGCCGCGGCGGGCGCCCCCGGTCCGGACGTTCTTGGGCGGCGTGGCGGCGCCGATCGGACTAGCTAGAGGAGGGAAGCGGGATGGTCAGTTTTACGCCGGCGGCGGCCGTGGAGTGGCGTATACAGCTGCTGCTAGTGGTACGAGCGAGGTCGGCCCGGCGACACAGGAAAGTGTGCGTGGTGGATGTGGATGGAGATGGATGCAGCAGCTCTGGATTCCGATTCCGGCTTTTTGGCGGATAAGGTTGCCGGCCGGCCGGCCGGCCGGGGTGACGTACGGGGACACAGCTGGATGCAAAGCTGAAGAAGCAGAACAAAGCAAAGCCACGACACACGCGACCATTCACCATGCTCCGTACTAGTAACGTCGGTTGCACACGTAGTTTGTTCCAGTACCATGCACACATAAAAAAGGTTGCTCCAAGTTGATTGCTCATGCTCCTCATCCACCCACCACCCGAAAAAGGTTGTTGTTCATCTCGTTTAAGATTCAGTGAATTTCAGGGGTTTTTTTACGGAAAAAATTATCAACAAACCTGTACAAGCAAAAGTAGCAACATTTATGGGCGTATTTGGTTAAAGCTAGACTGGCTAGATTTGGCCTGTACGAAGCAAGCCAACACCTATTTGTTTGGTTCTCTACGCTATGGAGCCTGGCTAGAATGAGTTCATGTTTGGTTTTGTTGGCATGGTTTGTTTACGATCACGTTCACCATCCATTGAGACATTTTGTCGAACAGGTAGCAGGCACGGTCATGCTCGCGAGGGCTGTGCCACCACCTCGCCAGTCTTCATGCCACTGCGCGAGCAAGTCAAGCACAACGAGCAATAGGGCTAGCAAGGCAAACCGAGCACACGGTGAGCAAGAAAAGCACGGCAATTTCTAGCATGACGAGCAGTAGGGAGAGCACGTCACGGCGGGCCGGGCGGAGCAGACGAAGTCGTCGGGCCAGGCGGACGGCGAGGTCGTCGGGCTAGGCGGAGCACACGAAGCCGAGGACACGGTCGCCCCGGGTGACTTCGACGATGAGGCTGAGGTGGAGGCGGGCCGCGCTCCAGCGACTCGACGCGGCGGAAGAGGGGCGCGCCGTCCGGGACAGGCTCCGCGGCGCCGTCGAACATGGTGACCTCGACCTTCACCTCCTCGGCTGCAGCTCCGGCTCCCGCGCTGGCGCGCGTAGCGCGGAGGCGCACCCACTGCTCCGGCAGGCGGTCCTCCACGGCGAACGACTTGAAGCTAGTCGGCGGAAGCGGAAGCGAAGGCGGCGTTCTCCTCCTTGCGCGCCATGGCGGGCAGGGCCGCGTCCTCCTCCTCGCGCGCCACGGCGGGCCGGGCGGCGGCCTCCTCGCGCGCCATGGCGGGCAGGGCCGCGTCCTCCTCCTCACGCGCCACGGTGCCGCGAGATCGACAGGCCATAACCTCGAGGGAGCGGGTACAGCAGTGGTGCAGGGAGCGGCCCTGAGCCCCACCTCCGATATCGAGGTCGTCCGCGGCACCTCCATCTCCGGCGCGGAGGTCCTCCGCCGCCTACGGTCGAAGAAGCCCACCGTCGCGAGCACCGGCGGGGGTCCTCTCGCACGGTGGTCTGGCGGGAAGGTGCGGACCCCGCCGGACCTCCATCTCCGTCGCGAGCACCGGCGGGGGTAGGTGGAGGAGCACCGGCGCAAGGGGAGGAGGGAGCACCGGCGGGGTGGGGAGGAGGAGCACAAGTCGCCATGGAGAACAGCGAGGAGGAGCACAAGGCGGGGAGCAGCGGTACCCGGCAGGCGAGGGACGGAGCGGCGACGAGAAAGCAGCACGTGGGCTGGCCTAGGCCAGCGAGGAAGAACTTTTTTTATTTTTAATTTTTTTAAAAAAAATTTACAAATTTAGTTGTCCGTTTTGAAGTATGACAGAACTAGTCGTCTACAGTGGGCGTTTTTTAAAAAACGCCCACTGTCTGGGCGTTTTTTGTGACGTGGCAAACGGCCGGTCGGCGCCGGTGCCGGCGTTTGCGGGCGGCCACCTGGCGGCCAAGGGGCCGCCTGCAAAAGAGCGCGGCCGGCCGCGCCTGTTTTGCGGGCGGCCCCCTGGACAGGAAAAAACGCCTACTGTGTGGGCGTTTTTTTACTGCTCCGGGGCCCGCCCGCAAAACAGGCGTGGCCGGCCGCGCTCTTTTGCAGGCGGCTATATATACCCAGCCCCCCTTCAGATTTTCATTATATTCACTAAAATTTTCAGAAAAAAGGGAGAAGAGAGGAGGGAGGAGAAGGAAGTAACGGCGAAGCCCTGCCAGTTTGAGACCTCGGCTTTTAGGTAAGTTTCTCATACATTACAGGTCTGTTGCTATGCATTAGTAAAATATAATGTGCACTAGAGTTGTTTAGTTTTTAGTTGACTCTGGGTAGATCTGTGAGTAGTATGTATATTAGATCTATAAATAATGATGTTAGAGCATCGCAGTTCGTGTTAGAAATAATGATGTTTCTTTTATGATTTAAACAATGGATTGCATGATTTGAAATGTGACGAATATCGTATTTTCTCTGAATAGATATGTCAACCAAAGTGATGTTTCGGTTGTTCCATGGTAGTGGCACTGTCAGATATGGGCCGTATGGTATAGATCTGTCTGAATTTGGGTCAACACTAAAGGGGATAGATAGGCCAGCGGAAAGAAATTTTCGGTCAGTGTGTAACTGGTTAATGATGGTATTTCATATCAACCCAGAGGTGAACACAATAAAAGTAAATGTAGTAGTCAACCGTGACAACGAAGAATGCTTCTGGGAATTGATGTCGGTAGATTGCACCGAAACATGGAAATGGTACGTAGAAAATGCATTGCAGCGGGGCTGGGAACCCAGCATTTTCATGGAGGTGCACGATAAAGACAATGCAACCCTGCAAGATGTGGAGGGTACAAGCATGGTTAGGACTGATGCTGAAATAGAAGAGGGAAATGACCGTGCTAAACAAGGAGAAGAACAGGGACATGATGTGCAGCAACCAGAAAGAGAAGAAGAAACCAGTGAGCCGAGAGGCTTGGCAGATGAGGGCGAGAGGATCAACTCCATTGTTCAGGAAATGAAAAACGAAGATGCGGCGAATGAGGAAGTGGAGGGTTATGAATCTTCTGATGAAGAAGGATGCAATGTGAATCCGTGGCAGTGGTCTAATGAAGACTTCTCTGGACTTGCTATTTCAGAGGGATACCATGTTCCATGGGAGTATAAGGAGAATGAGGTAATCGAGGGAGCGATGTACGCAGAGAAGGAAGAATTGATGGAGGTAGTCAAGCTTTGGGCTGTATCACTGCAGAGGGAGTTCTGGGTAGCAAAGTCCACAAAGTGTGTATACGAAGTTAAGTGCATGAGATCCAGCGATGGTTGTCCGTGGAGGGTGCATGCATTCAAGGGAAAGTGGAAGGATTATTGAAAAGTGTCAATAGTCACTCAGCACAACTATCACTTGGAAGGTGTACAGAAGTACCACAGAAACATGACATCTGCATTTATTGCTGCAGAAATGTATTCAGATGTTGTGCATAATCTGAGATACGAGCCAAGGTCAATAATAAGGCATATCGAAGATAAATTCAAATACACCATTTCATATGCTAAGGCGTGGAGGGCAAAACAGAAGATTATCGAGATGAGATTTGGCACATTCAAAGCCTCATATGATAATTTACCATCTCTTCTTCAATGCATAGCCGCCAGAAATCCAGGGACATGTACAGATCTTATAACATACCCAACCATGGAGAATGACCGTGCAGTATTGGTCTTGCAACGAGCTTTCTTTGCACTAGGTGCTTGCATCAGGGCATTTGTGTATTGTCGTCCAGTACTCTGTATTGACGGGACATTTCTGACAGGTAAATACAGAGGTCAGATACTAACAGCAATTGCCGTTGATGGGAACAATCAAGTTCTACCACTGGCATTCGCTTTTGTGGAGAGCGAGAATACCAATAGTTGGTACTGGTTTCTCAAGCAGGTGAAGATTAGCATTGTTGGTATGAGGCCTGGTGTATGCCTAATTCATGACCGTCACGTTGGCCTTCTTCGGGCAATTGAATATCTGAAGCACGGTGATGCAGAGATGGGATATGGTAAAGATTGGCCAGATGTTCAAAGTCGGTGGTGTATGCGTCATATGGGTGCTAATTTTTACAAGCAGTTTAAGCGCAAGAGCTTGATGGATCTATTCAAGAGGCTGTGCGGACAGAATCAACAGAAAAAATTCAACGAGCTTTGGAGGAGGTTGGACACAACGAAGCATATGGAAGAACACTCAAGCCGATCAGCACCGGTTGGTGAGGATGGTCCAGAGTCCTTAGGACCGCTGCCCACAGATGGTCCAAACATCAGAAGGAGATCGGCATCTGCTGTGAGAAATTTTTCGCACTGGATAGAGAATGAGCCTAAGGAGAAGTGGTCTTTGCTGCATGATGTCGGCGGAGCGCGGTTTGGTATTATGACAACTAATTTGGCTGAAGTTTACAACTGGGTGATGCGTGGTGTTAGAGACCTTCCCTTGGTTGCCATTGTTGAGTTCATCCTGCATGGAACATGCAGATATTTCAGAGACCGGTACCAAGTCGCTGCCCTATCAATGCAAGTGCGAGGTGTTTTCTTCGGACAAATGCTGACAAATTATCTGGAGGAAAAACGTAAGAAGACAAAGGAGCATAGAGTTATAACTCAAGGTACTAGAGAGCACCGATTTAAAATCTTGTGTGCTGATAAGGCCAAGCGTGGAATATATAATAGAAGAGTTGTGCAAGAATGCATACTTAGAGAGGATGGGTATTGCGCATGCACGTGCCACAAGCCAAGACTCTACCACAAACCATGTTCCCATGTTATTGCAGCGAGCTCAGAGTGTGGAATACTTGATCGTACTTTTGTATCTCCCTATTTCACCAAGGAAGCCATATTGCATACATGGTCACATGAAATTTATGGTTTTGGCATAGCGGGGAATTTTACAGGTACAGTACCGTAACCTACCTATATTCCAGACCCAAGTAAGATCAGAGACAAGGCTGGGCGTCGGAAGACAAGACGTATTCGAAACGCCATGGATGAGTCCGAAGCAGGTGGAAGGTACACACATTGCAGCAAATGCGACAAGGAAGGACATACTTACAAGAAGTGCCCCAAGGACTCAGACATGGCCACAACAGCAGAAGCCCCGCCATCAGGATCCGGATTGGATGGTACCCCGCCAACAGGAGAAGGGACAACTTCTAGGCCCACCAGGCCAAGGCGTGCACGCGTGCCTCGTGGTTCGGTCGTGTAGTGATGTGTAGAGAGCTTGGTTAAGATTATGTAATGTACGGTTTTTGCTTTGTTGTAACTGGAGTGAACAAACTTATTGTTTCAACCTATATTTCGGATGTAATGTTCATAATCTCAGTCTTGTATTTGAATATATTTCTGTTACATGTTGTATGTGCAGTCTTTATGTTTCAAATTCGATCATTTGTTGTTGTACCTTAAATTTATTATTGTATACTTTTTCACTTTCTATTTGCATGTGTCATATGTGTTAACTGTGATATTGTCATGCAGGGATGGCCGACGACACACCGAAGCTGCTAGATCGAGGGATCGATCTGCACCACCGCTCGTACCGTATTGCGGTGCAGAACGCCAATCTGCCCGTACTTCGACCGCGACCGTCCAGACGTCTACTTTCAGTGGACCCTCGGTTCTGTTCCAGGTATCCGTTGACTCTTTCAATTCTCCCAATTAAGTACACATGGCTTCTTAATAACATAAAATTTTTATGTGCAGGTTACGTGAGGCAGGCCTCCTCCCGTTGTGTCGTCTTATAGAGGCTCGAGCTGGTGAGGCCGATGAGACGAGGAGGTGGAGTTTCGATAGGTCTCTTCTAGCAGCCCTGGTCGACCGATGGAGGCCGGAGACACACACGTTCCACCTGCCGTGCGGGGAGGTCGCACCGACGCTTCAGGACGTTGCGTTCTTGCTTGGCCTTCCCCTCGCCGGCGATGCCGTTGGGCCAGTCGACGGACTTCATGATTGGCGAGACGACATGATGGCCCGCTTCGGCCACGTACAGCGTCACCCTGCACTTCCAGCTTTGAGCAGCCTCCCTCCGTACACGACCATGGGCCCGTCGCAGCAGTGGCTCATGCAGTTTACCGTAAGGCCTAATTTAAAAGAATTTTATCAATTTACAGTTCTACTTAACTTTATTAACTATATCTTTTTCAGTCCGATCAGCTACACCCAGAGGCTGACGTGTACTCTGTGCAACGGAGCTTGGAGGCCTACTTGTTGTGGCTTTTTGGCTGGGTCATGTTCACCAGCAGCGCGGGACATGCCGTCGACAAGGTCATGATCCCCTACGCGCGCGCGATCGCTGATGCTGACGAGGGAGCAGTGCCACAGTGGAGCTGGGGATCTGCCGTACTGGCGGCGACATACAGGGGGCTTTGCGAAGCGTGTAGTAAGATAGAAACAGGTTCTTTGCTCACTGGTTGCCCCCTCCTTCTACAGCTATGGGCAGCTGAACGGTTCGCGATTGGTCGACCTGTGGTGGATCACACCGCCTACGAGGAGGACCTGTACTTGCAGGTTTCGCCTGAGGACTACCCCACCATGGGTACAGTCTGGTGCCGTCGTCAGGTTCGTGTTCCTAGCTGACGTATATAGTTAATTCGTATCGTACCTTCTAACCCATTTATTGTTATATTTCAGCGACGATGGGCACATATGCAGGTCACGCGGTCGTACAACGAGTTTATGCTGGAGTTCGACAGGATACAGCCGACCGACGTGATCTGGGAGCCTTACAGCCAGGAGGCTATCCACGCACGAGCTCCCCTTGGGCTGTCCACGTTGTGCACACGTGACCAGGCCTTCTGGCTGACGCTCCGACCGATGGTGTTCGACATCTTCGTCGAACCGCACTGCCCAGGGCGTGTTTTGCGCCAGTTCGGTCTCATGCAGCCGTCCCCCGTCCCTATCATCCGTACCGTCCCTGCAGATGCTCATAGGTAAGTACTACTAACAACTGACTTTGAAAAATTAATCGCAGTAGACATGTCTTACTCAAATTTGTGTTCAGGCTGACTCGGAGGGGACAGGTCGGCGGCAACTTATGGGTTCCACGTCTGCAGCCATACGTGGACGATTGGTTGTTTGCCACAGAGGACGTCGTTGATGAGTACCGCCCCCACACCGAGGACTCGTACATGATGTACCTCCGGTGGTACTAGCCTCGTACCCGCACACGTGTCACCTTCGTTCCTCCAGAGCAGCAGCCACACGTCGCCGCCGTGCGTGACACTTACCCTGTGCACCGTGATCAGGATTACTTTCGTGCGGTGAGTACTTGAATCTCTCATATATATCAGTACTTCATTACGTATATCTTTCATGTAACTTAAAACTGAAATTAGGTCGATGGTACGCAACTACTTTACACGGAGATGGACTCCGTGTGTCGCCGCTTGGAGGGTGGCTTGGCGTTGACAGTCGACGAGCAGCGCACCTCGTACATGCGGATGCGTACGACGCTTAGATCCGTGATGAGGGCTCTCACTTGTTGGACCTCCGACGCTGCGCCTCAAATTCCTGCACCGGCACCCGCAGCACGTCCTCCTGCACCCCAGAACAGAGGTAACTCCGTGTACCCCACCTCGTCTACCTATGTTTTTCTAATATGGATGACTGTGTGACTTACGATGACACCTTTCACAGCGTTCACTACGCCGTACCTTCGTTCCTCCAGAGGGGGGTCCTCGGTGCACGGAGCAGAGGCATCCAGGCACTTCACTCATGCTCCGCCTAGCGCGTCGGCCCATGGTGAGGGTTCCTCCGCTCAGGGAGCAGGCTGGGGATCCTGGCCTTCGCCCCATGGAGTGGGTACCTCCGCTCAGGGAGCAGCCTGGGGAGTCCTGGGTACCTCCGCGCAGGGAGCAGCTTCGACGTCGGGCCAGGGAGCCGGCACCTCGTCGCGGACCTACCGACTACCTAATGACCCCCCCACTGACGCATCGATCAGCGACGAGGAGGTCGAGATCGGCCCTTCACAGCTTGCAGGAGCACCTCTGCCCTACACGCAGGAGTTATCACAGATGACTCCAATGCAGGACGTCCGCGCGACTCGAGGTGTTCCACCGGATCGCTACACCTACTCGTCGGGGCACGTGCGACCGAGGAGGCCAAAGAGGGTAGGGGGCAGGGGCAGGGACAGGCTCCGGGACAATAGTACCCGGTACGATGTAGTTACTGTCTTCATGTATGATACGCACTATTCTTTTGTCAAAATTTACCCTAAACCGTAAACCCTAAACCCTAAAAACCCTAAACCCAAAAAACCTTAAACCCTAAACCCTAAAAACCCTAAACCCTAAAAAATTTACCCTAAACCCTTACATGCTTGCATTACATCCGTTATAATAGTCCATTACAGCACAGTTAAAAGTCACGGAAATAGTTTATTACAATAAAATTATAGGTCCGCTAGGGCGATGAGCAACTAATCCGAATTCATCTAACAAAACGACCGTAATAATCCGAAACATAACCGGGAAGCAAGTCTTCATCTTGAGAACCACTATCCTCTCCCACAAACTCATTGGTACGGCTACGCTCAGCTGCGTTGGCCTCTTCTTCCTTTTTTTTGTAGTAAGCGGCCTCCAAGTCATCAACGGCTTGGGTGAACGCTTCATCATACTCCTCTTCTTCCTTTTTTTTATAGTAAGCGGCCTCCAAGTCATCGAGGGCTTGGGTGAATGCTTCATCATACTCCTCGTCCTCGTCGTTCATTGGCATCTCCGCCTCCGCCATCTTCTGCTTCATCTTCGCATCAGCACTCCTCTTTTCGGCCTCCTTCATCTTCTCCCTCGCATGCAAGGATGCTTCCTCTTCTCTCTTCTTTTTCCATGCATCACAGTCTTTCTTCCACCGAGCAGCACTTGGGGTTTGGACACACAATCGTCGGGCATAGTCAACCTGCGCTCGCTTCCGCATCTTAATGTAGTTGTCCACAAGCTGAGTACCAGACCTGAACTTCAGGTCCATTACTTGCTTTTGCTTTAGTGTATCCATGTATTCCCTGCGGTCTTCAACATGGGAAAAAACCTCCCACTTGCATTTCCTAAGGCTCTGTGATCAAACGGAACAATTTAAAGTCAGCAAATACAAAAAGTTTAGATATCAAGTGAGCAACAAGTGGAACAAAAGGACCTCATCGTAATCAACCATATGGCCGCACCAATAGCCTATTCCAAGCTCCGATGGTAGTAGGCCATACTGCGCTTCGACACCACATTTGCACAACACATGAGGCTTAGGGGTAACCACTTTTCTCTTCTTGTCCACCTTCGGATCCGGCCATTTGTTCTTTGGACCCCACAACCACTCCCTGAAGTTACACTTCCGCAACAAGGTATACCCACCCTACAATGTAAAATGTTAGTACATGCACAAATACTAAGAAAGCCATGACCGCATACAATTTGCACTTACTCCGGCGGGGTTAGGACATTCGAACTCGTTAGGCCTATCTGAACTTATTACAGAATAATCTCCGCATTTGCAACGAGATGGAGATTCAAGCCGTCTCAATTGGGCTATTTTCTTCTCCTCGTCTGTCATTGGGGGGGTCAGGGGGAGGTGCCACCCACCGCTCAAATTGATCGGGTGGATTATGCTTCCCTTTTCACCATTCGTCAAACTGGAGATACCTTGGGTCGAATTTGTCTGGACCGTCAATCCACTGAAAGAAAAAGCACCGCTCATGGGCCTACAAAACATGATTGCTAACGACATTGTTAGAGATGCAAGAGCCGCAATTACTAGCAATGAATAAAGGCGCAATGACAGAGGTACAATTACTTACATTGAATCCACCGCATGTGTAGTAGCAACGGGCAGCTGTGTCCTCATGGCGAGATTGGCCAATATCAGCCGGTTCTCCACAGTCACAATTTGGGACAGGGACTGCAGGAGAAACAGGAGCATCCTTGCTAGACACGTCGGGATACAATTCTCTAGGGCGACCTCGTTTTTTCCAAAACTCCGTCCGCCACAAGTTTTGCATATCTATTCAGAGAAAATACGATATTCGTCACATTTCAAATCATGCAATCCATTGTTTAAATCATAAAAAAAACATCATTATTTCTAACACGAACTACAATGCTCTAACATCATTATTTATAGATCTAATATACATACTACTCACAGATCTACCCAGAGTCAACTAAAAACTAAACAACTCTAGTGCACATTATATTTTACTAATGCATAGCAACAGACCTGTAATGTATGAGAAACTTACCTAAAAGCCGAGGTCTCAAACTGTCAGGGCTTCGCCGTTACTTCCTTCTCCTCCCTCCTCTCTTCTCCCTTTTTTTCTGAAAATTTTAGTGAATATAATGAAAATCTGAAGGGGGGCTGGGTATATATAGCTAGAGGTCAAAAAACGCCCACTGTGTGGGCGTTTTTTGACGGCGAGGGGGCCGCCTGAAAAAGTGCACGGCCGGCCTCGCCTGTTTTGCAGGCGGCCCCCTGGGCGCCAAAAAACGCCCACACAGTGGGCGTTTTTTGGCCGCCAGGGGGCCGCCCGCAAACGCCGGCACCGGCGCCGGCCGGCCGTTTGCCACGTCACAAAAAACGCCCAGACAGTGGGCATTTTTTAAAAAACGCCCACTGTAGGCGACTAGTTCTGTCATATTTCAAAATGGACAACTAAATTTGTAAATTTTTTTAAAAAAATTAAAAATAAAAAAAGTTCCGATCGTTCGATTCTGGCTAGGGCCGTACGGTACGGCTGGCTGAGTTGGGCCTATCATTTGCAAAAGTTTCAACTGTACGGTACGGCTGGCTGAGTTGGACCTATCACTTACAAAAGTTTCAAACAATGATTTTGCGTCCCGGTCGGTCTGGTTAGCCTTAGCCCAGGTTCCTTATACGCCCTATAATACCACAGAATAACTATCGTGCTTATACAATAATCATGCAAAAGATTTTCATAGTAAATCTATTTAGAGACATAATATTATTATTACAATGTTCTTTTCATTACTATAGGAAAATAACCTAACCCCAACCAACCTTACGCAAGGTCGACTTCTTAATTACTATTACTGGTACTACCAACTTTAAGCTTTTAGTCATGGAGAAGGTATGCACACAAAAGGCCGATGAAAACGAAATAGGTTAGTTAGATGATGCGGTTTCAACTTTAAACCTTTAGTCTTGAAGAAGTCATCAATCTACTCAAACGAACTCACCAACTTAAACATATGTTTGGCATGTTGGGAGATTAATAATCGGAGGCGTCAACTTTCATTAGCAGTGTTAATAAAGCCAAGGGTGTCCCTCTAGTCCATGAAAATCCCATAAAAAACGAATGCATTTGATAGATACTTTTGCGTACAGTTTTATTATGGATTGTCAATATCCATCATCACAGAAAAAACTTAGAACTTGAATCTAAATTTTCGTTGTCTGTAATTAATAATGATAAAACTAAATAACTTCTCCTTGTAACTTTGCTTAAATAATTAAACAAGAGGTAAAATGAAGGAGTAAATAGCAGCAAACCTAATTTGGACCATCCTCACACATCTAAAACGATAAGGGACATGCTTTTATGAGAGGAAAAGACGAGCAGTTCTTTCACCCAGTACATGTCCAAAAAATCACGTGCCCTTTTTTTTTCCTTGTATAAACACGGAGCCTTAGGCCTTGTCTAGATTTTTAAATTAGGGCTAGAATTCTCGTAGTATTTTATTTATATTTGATAAAAAATATTTAAACTTTAACTAATTAAGGTTAAAATATTCGTCTCGTAAAGTATAACAAAACTGTGTAATTAGTTTTTAATTTTTTATTAACATTTAGTATTTCATATATGTGTCGATATTTTAATACGATAAAAAATAAAAATTCTATATAGTAAATTTGATGGCTAAATTGGTCCGGAAAACACACACTAGGAACAGTACTGGCGAACCTAATTTGGACCACTAGAAACGATCACGTGGTTTCTTACACAGGGAAGCCTCCAATGGATGGATGGTGGATGAGATGATCCCTGTCAACTCCTGCTCACGGCATGCATAATTCTGCAGCCACCTTTCCAGAAAAGCCTCTCTTTTTATGTTCCGTATAAATACTGTATATGTCAATAAATAAATAAAAATAAATAGGGAGCTGATGGTCCTGCTACTTCGTGATTAGCTAGCTCATCACCTACTGAGGAGAGGTCGTCGCAGACGATCCAGGACAACGATGCCGTGGACGGCTGCTGATGCCTCCACGCGGGCTCCCCACACGAGGACGCATGCAGCACGCCACCCGCGACGCGTGGCGCCACCGCACTGGTGCGGAACAGATCCACCGATCCCGCTGCGCCGCCGCGCCGTGTGCCCCCCGCCGTGTGGCCTTGACGACGACGACCCCGCCACTGATGCGTGCAGCGGCGTGCTTATCTGCCGGGCTGTTTCGTTATCCAATCCAAGTGGCCGCGTCGCGTCCCTGTCGTCCCCGCGAATGCGAACCGCGCCACGCATCGTGGAGCACGTCACGGCTCACGACAGGACAGGACATGTGTACGGCGGCGGAGAGATATGAGCTCTAACCTAGAGATCCCTCCGATCGATCCCTCGCTCCTCCAATGGAGGCCGAGGAAGAAGAACCCTAGCTAGCCTAGCCTACGGCCCAGTCCCAAGCTCCCAGTGTAGCAAACCAAAATTTAGCTAGCTAAAAAATTTCAAATCAAAATTTTACCTATATCTAAAAGTTTTTCACCTTAACTTTAGTCCGGTGTTTGGATGCTCCAATTAATACTCAACTAAATTTGAGCTGATTTTAGCTACCTAGGTCAGAATAGTTAAATGTAACTAAACTTTATCTAGGTTGTTTGTATACCGTCTAGTAGCTACCGGTTAAAGTTTAGTTGGTGCATTAAGGCGAGTGGTGCGCGCATGATCTTTGAGTCCCTTGCAAGGCATTTAATTGCGAGAGGAAGCTAGGGCGGTGATATTTCTTAATTAATATGTCTAGGGGTATGATATAGATTTACAATAGATGTTAATGGTTTCTATATGACACAAGAATATAAAACCTAGAGTATCCACCAACGCAAAAATGCAAATTGCATGCATGCATGAGCATCCTTCTCTATCTAGTATCTACCCCTATGTCTGTGTGTGTGCTTGTGAAAGGATGAATTCCATATCAGTTTATATTCCCTTTATTCCCAAACACGCACGCATAAGCCTTTACCACCGATGCCGACAGGGCTGACCCTGTACGCTGCTAGTTACTTCTGCTACGCATTAGCACAACCTTCGTTATTTACCATATATACTTGTAATATATTAAAACAGAAATGCTACGTAGCACGCGCGTGTTTTTCGTGCTCGCAGCACACGGATTCTTGCTCCGTTAGATTTTCATCTCACGTCTCTCTCTGTCCCGCGCCGCTTTGTCTTGTTTGTTTCACTGACGTGTGGGTCCTATTTCTGCGCGTACACAGTTTGTATTTTGGGAGTCACGCCACTTTGTTTTCAAGCTGACGCGCTCATTTCTCCCTCCCCCCTCCCCGGCCCTCCCCATTTCTCTCTCTCACTCTCTCGCGTCTTATCGAGTTCTCCCCCTCTTCCTCGGCGACGGTGGCGGCGATTCTGTCCCCGCCGATAGTCTGCTGCCTTCATCGGTCGGAGGTGACGGTGGTGCTGTGGATCTGGCCGTAGCGCGTCTTCGATGGCGGTTTCTCTGTCCCAGATTTGGCATAGGTTGTATCGCAGCGCGTCTTCGACGGCGCGTTTTCGTCTTTGACTTACGGCTGACGAGGAGGAGGGGATTGAAGGGCAGCGACTTCCTCTTGGTGTAGGATTTAGGTAAGTTTGTATTCATCTAGGTTTCAGTACTCCGTCTGCGTCTGCGTCCATGTGCTGTGTAGATTTGTGTTGTGGTACAGGATTCGTCGGAGTAGGATTGGAGTTTGGGGGTTTTTGTTGTTTCAGCAGGGGCGGATTAGGGTTTTGGGGTTCATGATGTTGGTGTCAGTGGGCTGGTTCTGTGTAGCAATAATGTTCTAAGTGCATGTTCTGTAACTGTTTCAGGTCTTTTGCATCATTGGCAGTGGAGTTACTCTGTCCAGATATAGAGAGGTAATCCATGGAAGTTCATTTGTTGTGCAAGTTCATTGGTGGTGTAGTTTTGTCAGTTTTGAGTGACACAGTATTATTCAACTGCAAGTTGGAGGATCTGTTCTATTAGGAGCATTAGTGATTCAGATTCAATGGGGCTTTCTGAAATGTGTTAAGTGATTTTGTGCAAGCACAATAAGATTATAACAGATTTGATTTGCTGAACCTCTATGCTATCGTTGTGTCAATATGAACTGATTTGATTTAGGCTGTGACATTCATTGGAGTCATGTTGAGTTTGTTTTCTGAAATAAATCTTGTATTGCTTGTTTAGTTTTCAGTAAATATTTGTGTTGATGTTGTTTCTAAGTTACTATGTAGTACATTGTCAACACCTTAACACAATAAAATCCACTGTCATTTGTTACAAAAAATCAACATGGTACATAGCTTAGTGTTGTGCCTTTGTACTGCTATTCATATTGACTAGCAAAGTTGGTTAAATAATAATGTTCTAAGTGCACGTTCTTTAACTGTTTCAGATCTTTTGCATCATTGGCAGTGGAGTTACTCTGTGCAGATATAGAGAAGTAATTCATACAAGTTAATTTGTTGTGCAAGTTCATTGGCAGTGTAGTTTTGTCAGTTTTGAGTGACATAGTATGATTGAACTGCATATGCTATTTTAGGTTTTCTTATTGTACTTCTTTTGTGCTTAGTTTTATGGGAAGTTGCCACATTGTTTTGTTCATCAGCCTTTTTAAAAGATAAAAAGGCTGATCAGATTAGAAATGATCTTCTTTTTTTTACTGATCGGCTACTATCATTAGTTACTACTTACTAGCTACTTATTGTGCCTATGTCTGTCATATTGTCCATTGTCCAGCTATGATATGACTGCTTTCAGGCCTATGTTGAAAGCATTTATGATTGCATATACTCTGGTGATTGTAAGTTACTGGCCAATATACAGTTCTATAAATTCATTCATGCATTTTTAGCCTCTGCTTGACTGAATTTGATGCTTCTGCAGTGGAACCTGTTGAGAAACTTGCATAATTTTAGACTTGTTAGCATTAACTTGCAGAGTTTAACTAGTGCAAAATTTTGTATTAGTTAAACTCTGATTGTTCTGCACTTTGTATGTGAATGTTAGATTCAGCTTGACTGCATGTCTTTGAAATTTCTTGTGTCATGTTTTCAGGAAGGAAGCCTGCTTTATGGTCTGTTTGATGCTTGATTGCAAGACCTATCACATTGAGGTAAAGTCATGAATGAATCATTGTTTACTAGTGTTCTATTATTTCGATTTATGCATTATTGGTTATGTGTCTGTTTCTCTGGCATGTTTACCTATTGCTCCACCTTTTAGCTGGGTTCTTCACCTGTTGTCTGTATCGTGATCTAGTTGTTTTGATTTTTCTCTGGCATGTTTACCTATTGCTCCACATGATGGTGACTAGTTGTTTCTATATTTACTTTGTATCGTGATCTAGTGACAAGAGACGAAACCAATGGATAAGCGCCGTCAACTTTTTCGTTCTGCTTCTGAACCTCCTCCTGAAATACTGCCTATTATTAGTGAGGATGAAGAGGGTTCCGGTAAAGGCAGTGGGATCCGTTTGTTTTGATTTCGAAGTGGGGGAAGTGTGTCCTATCTGCATGTTGACACTTGAAGAGCCTTTTGAGGATGATCCGAAAGCTACAGTTGATTATATGGAGAATCAGCTTCATTGTTTGCCGTGCTACCATGTGTTCCACTTTCGTTGTATCTATGTGTGGCTGCTGAGAAGGCTAATTGTCCTGTTTGTCGTTGGGCACCTACTGATCCTGGTTATGCTAATCAGTTATAGTAGGTCATTGTAATCTTAGGGATACTTAAAATATCAGCTATGCTTTGTTTTTGTCTTTAAATGTTATCTGAAGAGCTGAATAATGTAATGTGAACTATGTTTAAACATATATTTGGAGCCTCTGCTTGACTGAATTTGATAGCCTCTTTTGTTCTCCTATTTACTCTACTTGCTGTTTGTTTCTGCACGTGCCTCCTACTGTCCTCGTGTGTGGAGGAAAGTAGTAGACCCGCACGTCAAGATCTACATCAAGTCGCGTGCTAGTATGCCCTTGACCCCTTGTCTTCCTTTTGTTCTGGTTTTACCTCCATTTCACTCTACTTCCTTTTCACTCTACTTCCTTTTTTTCTGGTTTCCTTTTGTTCTTGTGTATAGCTATGGATTCTGATGATGACTAATATGTCTTTGATGGTCCTTCTGCTGATTCTGAGAGTGTTGATGAGTCTGCAAGAGAGGATAACAACTTTGATTCTGAGGTAATCAGTCTATATTTGGCTTGTTGTTTTTCTTGGGAACTTTGTTTAATGTCTATTAGTATGATTTATAATATTGTTGCCTTTGTTAGCAGAAAAACTTTGGAGATGATCATAATGTTGATGTTCATCAAATTGCAAAGGCATTGAAGCATCTGCAGCAAGCTTTTAGTGGAGTAAGTTGTACAACCTTTCTGAATATGTTGTGGTGTTGCCAAATTGATTATTTCACTAAATTGAGCATCTATTTTGTTTTTTGTTTCAGTTTTCTAAGGTTGTTGCTAAACAGGGGAAATCAAACCGTTCTGGTGGGCAGAATGTTCATGCAAAGGTAAATTGTGCACCTTGTGTTTGTTTTTCCCCTAGCTTTTGAAGTGAATGCAGTGACCTAACTAGATTTTGTTGCATTTGTTAGCAGACTTTGAGAGCTAGGCATAAATCAAAGTCAAAAAGTGGTGCAGGTACATCAAATGGACCTGGAAGTAGGTTCAATAGCTCATACTTTGGACAGAGTATTATAGAAAAATTGAATGATCGTAAGGAGAAGATCATTCGGTATCATCGCTTTGGAATGCTGCTTGATTATGATGGTTGCCATGCTCCCAAAGGCTTTGTTCAGTGGATAGCTGATCACGTAGATGTGAAATGCAGTGAGATTTTAGTTGGAGACAAAATGATTCCACTGGATCTGTTGTCAGTACATCTATTCTTCGGTATTCCTACAGGCGGTGCAGATGTCAAGGAGAGCTTTACTGATACCACGAAGTCCAGATTCCTGACAAAAATTGGCCAAACTTCTCTGCTAACAACCAAGTGGTTTGTGGAAAAGTTGCTTGGAGACACGTTGTCTGATGATGATGTCTTCTGTTACTTTATGGTTGTTGCTCTGTCTACTTTTCTTTGTGCCAATTCTAACACTTATCCTAGCACACAGTATCTAGAGCCTTTGATTGATATATCTAATGTGCAAGTGAACTCTTATGATTGGTCGAAGTATGTCTTTAATTGGATGATGTCTTCCATAAAAAACTACCAAGAAAAGGGTCGGGATACTATTGGCGGATGCAGATTTTTCCTAGCTGTAAGTTTTTTTTCTGTTTGTCCTCTTTCTTTTTCTTTAATTTTTCTGTTATTTTGTCTTGGTTATTATGAAGCATGTTCTTACTGACGTCTTTTTCAAATGGTATTTAGGGTTATTATCTTGACTGGTTGGACTTTGGAGTATTTAAAAAACTGCCCACAAATATGCCAAGGACGAAATGTTGGATGGACTCGAGCATTAAGCAATTTGCTTCATTAGATTGTGTGTCTGGCAATGTTTATGGAAAACGGCCGGTGAGTCTAGCTGTTGCAAATTGTGTTTGGAATTGATAGATGAGACTAGTGATGCATAAATTTGTCTTTTAATTATAGTTTTGTCTTGTTCTGCACATCTTGTTAGTTGATTGTTGAGTTGATATTGTGTAGGTGAAATCTATTGATGATACTATTTATGCTGAAGAGCTTCTCCCAGAAGAGGCTTGTGATTTTTTTAGGACAACCATGGATAGACGTTGTGATTTCATAAGTGCTGAGGTAGGCGCCTTGTGCAATGTTTGTTTTTAAAAAATATTATTATTCTTGTATATTGAAATTTACATCTTGTATCCATATTGTACTATTGTCTTGGCATTTCAGGACACGGATAGGATGAGTGAGATTTTTCTTAGGCACCACACAAGACTAGGATTTAGGTGTCCCAGCTCACTTGTTGCAAAGATGTTCAATTATATGCATGAGACGCATGTAGTTCGTCGTGGCCGTGGTGGTGATGCAGCTGCTGTGGCAGAACCTCCTAAATCATATGGCCCACACGCATGATTATTGTCTAAACAGACTCCAAATAACCATGACTATGTTTCATACGACTTAAAAAGTCTGTCGGGTAAATCCTGAATCATCCACGATTCTCCGAGCAGGATCAATCGTTATAGAGAGACATTGCAGTATTACAACAGTTTGATATAAATAATACATCACGGAGTAAAACAGCGGAAGTCTTACAATAACATAAGTTTACAAACCTTTGAGTTCAAATATTTACAACCATAAGTTTAGATTGTACAAACCATAATAGTAGTGGGGTAGGAGTAAATAACTTTATTACAATACTAAACGAAAAGCTCTGCCCAAGAGGTAAACACCTTACTCGTCGTCGCTTTCCTCGACGACTGTCATGCAGCAGGATGCAAAGCATTCCTGCCCATGAGGCTCACCTGCAACAAGGGTTCAACAAACCCTGAGTACAAAAGTACTCAACAAGACTGACCCGACGAAAAAGAGGGGTGGAGACTCAAGAAATGCAGGCTAGAGGGACAAGGTAAGGCTTGTAAGAGATAAGAAATTTTGTGGAAAGGCTTAACAGAAAGTAAAGTTTGCTTGGACTAGCTCCAATTATCAACCAACTTCATTATTAAACCTTAATCTTTGTTCAAGTTGTTACTACGATGATGAACACCGATCGAGTCTTCTTCTCTAAGAAGCAACAGCGATTCGAATCCATTTTCATACCCAGCTGGGACCTAGGTCACTGGAATACCGGAGACTTTAACTCCGATGCACCCCAGATGAACCGATATACCGGGATAACAACCGCAGCCATATATCACCACATGATACACGTGAGCTCTGCGGCCTAGCGTACCAAGATACGTGGGAACTTAAACCCCACAGTAAAACACACTATAACACATGTGGAGGCTCTGGCCCCACTATAGGTCACTCCATGATATACACGGCTCCAACCATTCGTATATCACTTCATGCATGTGGATTTCTAAATTCTCGATATCACCAGTTCACCAACAGACGGGACCTAGGGCATCAACAGACGAAAACACTACAGAGGGACTCCATTCCCAGTGCAAGTTAGCCGTCCGGACTCGATTTATTAACTATCATCAAGATTCCAACAAGAAAACCAAACTCATCTTTTTCATTCTTTTACCTTTGAACATTTAACTAAATAAGCAGGCTAAGCATTACTACTTATCTTCCAAAGCAGGTAACAAGGAATAAGGAAATAAGACAGGTAATGCAATTGGTGGGTTTTTCACTCAACTCCTATTACTTAATGCAACATATCATATCTGAAGCGGTAAAACTTTTATAAATAGAATAGGGTTTGAATGCATCCGAGGCTTGCCTTGATGTTCGGGGTAGACGGTCTCAAACTCTAGATCCACTCCCGATTCCTGGATCTGCTCTTCCTTGGGATCTGGTGCGACAACGTTAACTCTCCGTTAACGAAAACTATTCGATAATTAATATGCTTTAACATGATGGAATAGTAAACATGATGCTCGATGGATGCATGATCATATTAAGGGATCGAGTACAACTTTTCTTCACGATAAAGTTGCAAGCCAACAAAACTTCGCTTATAAAACTCATTAGGATTAACTACACCATTTAAGAAATTAATTAAGCACATAAAATAACGTTAATTAAGCCCTAATGACATGATTAAGTAAGCGTAAACAATTAATTAAGTGCTAAAGGTCATTAAGGTTAATGACCCAAGGTCATCAATCAATCCCAAAGTCAAACAAATCCTATAATGATCAAACTTAATTAAAGAGATTAATTAATTATTTAAAGGCATTAATAAAGGCATAAAAAGTAAATTTATCAAATTAAGCCCAAAATTTTATTTTAGAAAGCTCTTAGCCTAATTAGATGGCAAAAAAAATTTCAGAATTAAAAGCTAATTATTTTATTTATTAAAAATCATTGAAGGACCATTTTTCAATTAAAAGGGCTAATTTTAACATATGCAAAAAGTACTCAAATTTGGTATTTCATATTTTTTCTAGGTAGATGACATCATAAAGAACGCCCACAGAAATTTTTAGAATTTTTCGAGCTATATATGAATTACTATGATTTGTCAAAGAAAATAGTATTTAAATCATTTTCTGAAAATAGAAAAAAAATCGGCACAGTACTCCCGCGCTGACCAACGGCCCGCCGACGGTTGACCGGCGATTACTCGCCGTCGGCGAGGTCTCCGGCGACCGGACTTGGACCACTGGGCCCAGCTTGGCACGGGGAGTCGATCCGGGTGGTTAACGGTGCGGCGGAGCGATGGCGGCACCCACGCCGGCGGTCATGGCGGCGCGACGGAGCTAGGGCGCGGCGGCGAAGCTCACCGGAGCTGTTTTCGGTGACGGCGAGGTCACGAGCGCGCGCAGGGTACTCAAATGAACTTGTTTGGCAACAAAATGAGGCCAAATGGGAACTCCAGCCACGACGGCTACGCACGCGGCGGCGCTGGCCACGCTGCGCCAGCGGCGAGCTACGGTGGCTAGCGACTATGACACGGCAAAGGTGAAATTGACAGCACAAACAGCTACAAGAGCTCACCCTGGTGCGGATGCACACGTTAATGAGGGCCCGGAGTGCTTGATTAGAGCTGTGGTCGACGGCGCTCCGATGGCAAGGTCGGCGTCACCGGCGTTCCTGTGGACCATCAAGCCGGCCAAGGTGCGCATAAGAGGCAGGATAGCATGGAGAGCACGATAGCGAGGTTAAAGATAATATATATTCACCCTGTGCGGCGGTCGACGGCGAAAATGCTTGCGGCGGCTCGGCGACCGGCCGCAAAGAAGACGACGGCGCGCGAGCGACTCAGGCGACAAGAGCGAACACTAACTGGCTCGGAAGAAACGTCAGGTCAAGGCAGAGCTTTGGGCATGAGCAATCGAGTAGAGATGGAGCGACGGCGGCGAATTTGGACGGCGGAGCAAGGTCGTCGGCGATGGCGGCGGGGAGCAGAAGGAGAAGAAATCGGCCACGGCTGAGGTATTTATAGGACGGAGGCGATGTCTGGACTGGCGACACGACGACGATGAACCTTCGCGCATCCAGGAGCGCACTGGCGGTCGAGAAGGTGCGGCGGTGGACGGCGGTGGGCGTTGAGAAGCCGGCACTGGCGGCCGACGATAGGTTTCGGTACTGTTCGCAGAAATTACAGAAATGCCATTCGTTTCAAAATACAAATTACACCAAAGTTTATTTTCGGTACTGTTCACAGAAATTACAAAAATGCCATTCGTTTCAAAATACAAATTACACCAAAATTTATATAAGAACTTGAAAATCTCCAAAAATATCATTTGCATAACTTTTCAAGAGCTACACTTTTCTTTTAACTGGCATCCTCAAATTCTGTCTGGATTTTGAAATTTGAATTCAAATTCAAAAAGGAGATGAAACCCTAGAAACAAACATTTAAAATTACTTTTGATTTTTCAGTAAAACATGAAAATCTTCAAAACTATGAAATACTAAACTGATCAAACCCAACCTTTTTCATATACAATGTTTTCCAAGATTATGTATAGTTTTTGAATTATGGTTTTAAAATCAAAAGGGGACAAATGCTGAAAAACTGTATTTTCAAATTCATTTGAAATTTCTTTTGGAAACTTGAAAAACTTTATATACCAACTTTGTAGCTCTTGTCAAGATCTACAAACTATCTTTTTAGAGTATCTCCAAATTCTTTATATATTTTGAATTAGAGAAAAGGGGGTAAAACTAGGTTTTGGAATAAAGGGTTTTTGAAATAGAATTCAAACTCGATTTGGTTTCTAACTTAATTGGTTGGTTATTAGTGATCACAAACATCATCCAAGGATATTTTTAGGTCATTGACCCAATGACACCCTTGGTTGACTAAGTTGACTTTTGAAAAACCTTTTATAGCATTTCCAATTTGAATTTAAATTTGAATGGTCAGACTTAGAAATAAGCTTTGGAATCCAAATTTAATTTCAAATATGAAAATCATTTTTAGGGTTGGAATTAGACTTATACACTATGTTTGACACTAGTATAAACACGGTTTACACCTCAAGTACATAGAATATAAACTAAGCATTTGCGATGACATTCAAAAATAGGGTTTTATTATTTCATGTGACAAAACATTCCAGAAACCCAATCAACCTATGAAATATAAACTTGTTTTAGTTAATGCACATTAAGATTGACTTAAACATGAATGCTTTGCAGTGCATATGATGACATGGCATGTTTTAGTTAATATAACACCAGAGGTGTTACATAGGGCGCGGCGGCGAAGCTCACCGGAGCTGTTTCCGGCGACGGCAAGTTCACGAGCACATGCAGGGCACTCAGGCAAGCGTGTTTGGCAATAAGATGACACCGTCCCCTGGTCCCTAGCCAAAGCGACAACGCGCGCGGCGGAGCGGCATGGCCGTGCCGGCGGCGATCCACGGTGACCGGCGGCTACGACACGACAAAGACGAAATTGATGGCACAGACAGATGCAGGAGCTCACCACAGTGCTGGTGTGCATGTTAATGGAGGCTCAGCATGGCTGGGTCGAGCTGCGGATGGCGGCGGTGATGGCGGCGGTGGCGCTCCGATGGCAAGATCGGCGTCACCGGAGTTCCTGTGCACCATCCAGCTGGCCAAGAAGCGCATGAGGGGCGGTATAGCATGGAGAACATGATAGCAGGGTCAAAGATAATATATATTCAACCTCGACGATGGTCGACGGCGAAAAGGCTCACGGCGGCTCGGCGACCGGCCGCGAAGAAGATGACGGCGCGCGAGCGATTCAGGCGGCAAGAGCGAACACTGACTGGCTCGGAAGAAACGTCAGGTCAAGGCAGAGCTTTGGGCAGGAGCAATCTAGTAGAGATGAAGTGACGGTGGCAAATTCGAGCGGCGGAGCGAGGTCGTCGGCGGTGGCGGCGGGAGGAAAAAGAAGGAGAAACGGCGGCGGCCGACCGGTATTTATAGAGCGGAGACGATGTATGAGCGGGCGACACGACGATGATGAACCTTCACGCGTCCAGGAGCGCGTTGGCGGTCGAGCAGGTGCGGCGGTGGACGGCGGTGCGCGTTGAGAAGCCGGCGATGGCGGCCGACGATAGGTTTCGATACTGTTTGTAGAAATTACAGAAATGCCATTCGTTTCAAAATATAAACTACTCTAAAATTTATATAAGAACTTGAGAATCTCCAAAAATATCATTTGCATCACTTTTCAAGAGCTACACTTTTCCTTTAACTGGCATCCTCAAATTCTATCTAGATTTTGAAATTTGAATTCAAATTTAAAAAGGAAATAAAACCCTAGAAACAAACATTTGAAATTACTTTCGATTTTTCAATAAAACTTGAAAATCTTCAAAACTATGAAATTTTTAACTTTCCAAACCAAACCTTTTTCATATACCAAATTTTCCAAAATTTTGCATAATTTTTGAATTATGGTTTCAAAATCAAAAGGGGTCAAATGCTGGAAAACTATATTTTCAAATTCATTTGAAATTTCTTTTGGAAACTTGAAAAACTTTGTATACCAACTTTGTAGATCTTGTCAAGATCTACAACCTATCTTTTTAGAGTATCTACAAATTCTTTCTAGATTTTGAATTAGAGAAAAGGGGGTAAACTAGGTTTTGGAATAAAGGGTTTTTGAAATAGAATTCAAACTCGATTTGGTTTCTAACTTAATTGGTTGGTTATTAGTGATCACAAACATCATCCAAGGACATTTTTAGGTCATTAACCCAATGACACCCTTGGTTGACCAAGTTGACTTTTGAAAAACCTTTTATAGCATTTCCAATTTAAATTTAAATTTGAATTGCCAGACATAGAAATAAGCTTTGGAATCCAAATTCAATTTCAAATATGGAAATCATTTTTAGGGTTGTACTTAGACTTATACACTATACTTGACACTAGTGTAAACATGGTTTACACCTCAAGTACATAGAATATAAACTAAACATTTGCGATGACATTCAAAAATAGGGTTTTATTATTTCATGTGACAAAACATTCCAGAAACACAATCAACCTATGAAATGTAAACTTGTTTTAGTTAATGCACATTAAGGTTGACTTAAATATGAATGCTTTGCAATGCATATGATGACATGGCATGTTTTAGTTAATATAACACCAGGGGTGTTACAGCTGCTGGGAGTTCTGTCGACAGAGTGCCTTCTACTAAAGCAGACCATGGTTCTGATGGACATGTTGGTGATGCTGGAGTTGAATATGATGCCCCAGTTCCTTTTCCTTTGCATGGTTCTGTTCCTGAAAATTTCTTGGATTCAACTATGGCTCCTGGTGCAAGTAAAACTGCTGCGAAACAAGTTGTTAAAGATGCTGATCATGGTGCAAGTCAAAGAGCTAATGATGCTACTGATGTAAATGGTACAACAGTGGAAGAAATTACGGTTGGTACTTGTTCGCCTGTTACAGCTGCCAAAGATGTCAATGTCAAGGTTGTTGAACCCAAGAATCCCTCTGCACCTAATACTCTTATAGAAGAAGAAGCTTCTGTGACTGAGATACTTGAATCAGATGATGGTTTGTGTGGTGTTCCTGCTACTGAAGTTTGTCGTGCTTCTCAGACAACTAAAATCCTTCCTAGCGGTAACTCTTCTGTGCAAGGTATATGGATAGTTTTGTATGTTTTGTTTCATCACTAATTAACAATTTGTATCCCTGATAGAAAATATTTGAATGCGTATTTATCATGTGTAGCATTAGGTGCAAGGAATGGGAAGAAAAAATAAGTTGTAAGGCAGCTGAAATCTCATCTTCCAATGACTCGCCAGGTAAATTGTTTGCGCATTTTAGTTTGCTTTTCATTCTGTTGGCCTTTTCTGTTCTTTTAATATAATTTTTCATTTGCAGGTTCAGGTACAAACAAGCCTCAGCCTCTGCATATTTGTGCAGGGATGGCTACTGGCTATTTTTCATTCCCCAGACCCCGCAGTGCGGGAGCCTACTGCACTGGGTACGCCCAGGTTTAGGTACAAAGTGTAAGAAGAGGAAAAGGAAGAATTCTGAATCTGTCCCTGATACTGATCGGAAGATGAGATTAAGGACATCTACAAGGCTTGCTGGATGGTGTCCGATTTCTGGAGCTGGAGCTACATCTGAAAATCCTATAGTTGTTGAAGAAGCTGTTGTATAGGCTAGCAACCGTGGAAGGAAAGCGAAGCGTAAAGTGCATGTTCAGCATCAGTTATAGAAGTTGCTTCAGATGCCTCACCAAGTTATTTTTTAATTTTCTTTGCTACCAATTGATCTTTTTTTAGTATTGGTGGGAAGAGGAAACAAAATACTCCTGAATCTTCAATGCCTGCTATTGCCACACGCAAGTCTCCACGTGGATTGTCTACAAATCTTGGTAAATCTCCTCTTAGCCGTGTTGATGATGGTGCTGATGCTGGCAGGAATGCTCAAAGTATTTCTATTGCTGTTCCTGCAACTTCACGTGAGACTGTCCATCAGAAAGTGAGTGACTTTTATTATTGTCTTTGTTTCCTCCTGTATCTAATAATTATGATCAGTACTAACTGGACTTGTTTCATTTTCTCTTAATTTTTTTTCCAGGAAGGTGATGTAAATATTGCATCTGTTGGTGCGACCTTGGTTTCTACAGTTGAGTTTGGCAAGGCAACAAGTGCTGTTGCTTGTGCCCCCTATGTTGGTACAAGTGAGAAGCCTGAAGGTATGTATCGAAGAAAAGCAAATCGTTATGAAATTTATGCTATACCATTCTGTATACTAGTTGCTTCACCTTGTAGATTGCATTATTTTCAGTACTAATTTGCACCTTTGTTATCCTACAATTTTGGTATTGGGATTGTGTAATACCTGAACTTTTTTTGTGTTTGTATTTTGCCAATTGTAATATTTGATATATGTTTGTAGGAAATCCAGTTGTTAAGGAACCTTGTTTGCAAAAGCAGCCTGTATTCAATGAGAGCCCTAGTTATCCTTCTTTCAGACTTGGTCCTAAATTTGATGAGAATGGAGACTACATTGCAGATCCGCAAATGAGGCGCCCTTCTGGAACATCTACTCCTATTGATAGATTCATGAGTAAGTCTGGGCAACTGAATAAAAAGTCTACCTCAGACCTGAGTGTTCGCGCTAGACTACCCCATGGAGGTGTTCCTCGAATTGTAAGTTTCTTTTGTTTTCCTAGTTGGTTTTGTTTTATTAATATATGTTTGTAACCTCTTGGTAGCTGATTTAGATTATTGTTTTGATAGATCAACTTGCATAGCAAAGGCAATTTCAAATCTTGGTCTGATGGACATGTGAGAAATGAGTTTCCTAATCACAAGACATGTAATGCACCTTCTGATGGTGGTCATGTGAGCAATGAGGAGAGCACTAGTGTTGAAAATGCAGCAAATGATAATGTTGAAAAAGTAATCCATATTGGATTAAGACAAAACATTCATATATTTCTTATTTTTACTTTTGTATAACTAATATTGTTGTTTTTAGGACTGCATTCGTATGGAGTCTTTACCATTTAATGAATATTCTGAGAATGTTGAAGATCCAAATACATCTTGTCCTGCTCCTTTGGCTGCAATCCTTCCTCATGCTCCTTCGAGTATTGTATATATATTATAGGCTTCTCTAGTTTTATTCTTGTTTGTTATTGTTTGCCGGAAAGACAATCTTACTTGGATGCTTCTTATATTTTGCTTTGTTTTGGTTGAGCTTTTGTAATATAAGGGGTACAATGTTGCTTGGAAAGACATGAAGCATTGTCTATCTGGACTTATGTTGTAATATATGCTATCTTTTTTTCTTCCTTTTGTGTGACTACTTGAAGTACATAATGGATATTTTCAATGGTCATGTAAGAGGTTTTGTTTGTTCACATATATTTGTTTAACATATCTCTGATGTCTTGGATGCAGGCACCTTCTAGATCATGTATTCATAGTAGTTTTGACAAGTCAGTGGCTGGTGGGTCGTCTAGTGCAGCTGACTGGCAGTCTGGCAGTGAATCTGGTTGGCAGGCTTCGAGTCATAAGATTGCCATACATCAACCTAGAAGAAATTTTAAGCCCAGCCAGTACCAGCAGAGCCCTTTTGTGGACCCTAAATCTAAGATGAGAGTGTCCTCTGATGAAGCTCTTCTTTTTGAAGCTTTGCTATCTTTGGGAGAAAGTGGCAGATACAATAGGTTAGTTTTAAAGTTTATTCAATGTGCCTTAATTTGTTTATTTTCCTCTACTCCTGCAGTTTAGTTCTGTATATGAAGTATGCAACAACCTTTGTTTGTAATTAAGTGCATACTTCATGCCTCTCATACCTCAAGTGTAATTAAGTACTTGAAGTATATTTAAGTGCACTTTACTTGTCTCTCATGCCTCAAGGGACGATGAATTATTTTGTAATTAATGCTTTTCGCAAGCTTATGTTCCATACCAAACATCCTCTACAATCTAGAAAGCATTTCTTCTTCTCCAGAGTTGGGTTAGTATTTTTTCTTTCATACTATGCTTCTGAACAGTATGCAATACACAAATTTGATCAAGTTGTTGTTTGTAGGATTATCTCATTGGAAATCATGGAAGTAATGGTGAGAAACGTTAAGAACTTTATAACACTACTGTGACTTGTTCCTAGGGCGCTTGTCGTGCAAAGCCTTTGACATGTAGCCAAACTGTAAGTAACTTTGTTGCTTTCTCAAGAAGTCAGTTTTGTGAATGATAGTTTGAAGTAGATATAATGTTCAACCTTGTTAATTCCAATTTATATTTTATATATGCCAGCTATATTTCCTAATTCTGTTCAAAGAGGCGCTGGTACGTTGTTGTGATGTACCTTAATATGCATAAGTGTGTAATCTTGGATTCATGCATGGTGGAGTTTGGAGTGGATTCAGATTTTCATAAGGCTATGAAAAAAGAATTTGTAAGTAACAGATTCCTGTACTAGTTCATTCATGTGAACAAAAAAATTGTTCAATGTTATAATTAAGTTTATTTTGACTATTTAACAGCTCAAGAACATGTTACCTGTGTGGAATGAAGTTGTTAAACTTGACTATGGCATTCTGAATTTTAAGATTATTTTTGGAAATGTACCTCAACAATATGAGAAGTAGGTCAAATGCTTCAAGTTTTTTAATTTAAAGCATTTATTTTATGATAAGTATTAATATATGATTTTATTTCCTCATATCTTTCAGCAATGCATGTGACAGTGGTGTGTTTGCTATGAAGTTCTTAGAACATTATGATTTTTTTTATTAACATGATGAACAAATTCAATGAATCTGATATTTAGAACCTACGCATCAAACTGGTCAGTGAGATGGTCCTTTATGAAAAGAATATTGCTCGCGAGGGTAAATCTAAACTCCTAGAGGTACCATTTTCTTGTAATTCTTTTCTCATTTCTTGTTTTGTTATATGCATTTTTTGTTTTTTTTATAGTAGTTGCTTTCTAATTTCCATTCTTTAGGTCCATGCTAATCTGTCTGGGTCAATATGATGCCCTTGTTCCTATAAGAGGATATTGCTGCAGGTCATATTGGATAATTCCCATTATTGTTATATCTTTGATGACAGAACTCTGTTAATATTTATATTGTCGATGGTTTTGAGTAAGCCTTGTATTGTTACGCATAGGATGTTGATTGAGTACTCTACTATAATATGTTATATTCATTCATGTATAATCAGTTGCATTGATTGTTTGCTTTCTAATCACCTTTTTAACTCCGCCTATGCTGGGGGTTACCTCTGGTTTCCTCCATCATAGCATGTCCCAAGCCCTGGTAAAGGAGGAGGGTTAGAAGTGTGTGGTTTTCCCTTGTCTTTTGCAGGTTTGAGGTCCACATGACTTGCGACAGGATAAGTATTTGTCTTTTTGTCATTTTGCTAGTCTCATTTACCAAATTTGTCTATTATCTTGTACTTGTGCTAGTCTCATTCTAAACTGTTGTCAATTGTCTTTGTATAGGAAAAAAATTGTCTATTATAATTGTGATTGTTTCTAGTCTCATCTCAAACTGTTGTCAATTGCCTTTCTATAGAAAAAAAATTGTCTATTGTAATTATGTTTATGCTAGTCTCATTTCAAACTGTGTCAATTGTCTTTCTATAGAAAAAAATTGTCTCTTGTAATGGTGATTGTGCTAGTCTCATCTCAAACTGTTGTCAATCGTCTTTCTATAGAAAAAATTGTCTATTGTAGTTGTAATTATGCTAGTCTCATCTCAAAATGTTGTCAATTGTCCATTGTAATTGTTTTTTTGTTAGTCTCATTTCAAATTGTTGTCAATTATCAATAGTAGTTGTGCTAGTCTGATTTGATAAATTTTTAAGATTCTCAATTGTATTCATTGTCAGAGATGATTATTGCACATTTCTCTTTTGGATGAGGGATGATGGAGAAATGATATTAGAAGGCAAGTTTCTAATCCTTTTTTCAAAGCTTGCTTACTTTTCAGAGTTCAAGATGTTCAATTGCCTTTGTGATGCTGTCATCGCAACTTGTTTTACGCTCATGCTTAAAGTTGCATAATTTTTTTATGGGGCCTATGATAATACATGAATGATACCCTGAGGTTATTTGAGTGTCTTAATTCTATCTATTGTTTCATTGCTGTCCCTGAGGTTATTTGAGTGTCTTAATTCTATCTATTGTTTCATTGCTGTCATCAAACTGTGGGAAACATCCATGCCTAAGCAACAATTCAACCTTTCAGCATATGTTGTTGTCTTGGGCTGGATGTCTCTCACAGTTCCATGGCTGTTGTGAATGTATAAGTCAGTTGTTTTATTCGACCAATGAATGGTTAACAATAACACGCGTGTGTTATATAGCATTTCTGTTATATCATTGGTTTATTATTTTGCTGTTGTTATTTTAATTTTATTTTATTATGAACAGGCCAATAATGCAATATGTTTTGACATGAGCTGGCTAAATAGTTCATTTCTCTGTTGTCATTCTTGTACTTTTCTCTGTTTTATTTTCTTAAAGCAGCCATCATTGCTTATAGTTCATGTCATTCTTGGGATATCTTAACTTTTGATTTCTTCTTTTTTTGTGAAGGAACAGCTCTGACTTGTTTTTGTTTGTACACATTGGAGAGAAATGTGAAAGAAAGTAGACTTGGTTTGTAGACAAACCTGGCAACCCTGGACTATGCTTTTCCATGAAGCAGGCTATTAGAAGATCAGGTTATGTCTTTGATCTTTTCCTCTCAGCTATCTATGGTTTTCATTTATTTTTCTTGTTATGTGACTTTGTTATGTTATAATATAGTATTTACATTATTCATTTTTATTTTAGATCTTCAAATTTTTCTCTTGTTGTTATTAGCATTGAAATTTAGTTTTCAAATGGCCAATGATGCAAATTATATATAATGAGGTTCCTTGACAGTTGGTCACGCGCGTGTTTTTGTGTCTGGCAGCACAAGGATTTTTGGTTTGTTTGATCTCCATCCCATGTCTGTCTCTGTCCCGTGCCACTTTGTTCTCTTTGTTCCACTGACGTGTGCGTCCCAGCTTTGGCTTGCACAGTTCGTATTTTTGGGACTCACGCTGGTTTGTCTTTGAGCAGACGCACTCATTCTCCCCTGGCTCTATCTCTCTCTCTCTCGCATCTTCTCGAGTCCTCCCTCCTCTTCCTTGGTGAAGGGTAAAGTTATGAGGACTTGTTTTAAGATGGATTAGTTGGTAGGCACCAATGATTTTATATTTCTAAACTAATCCATCTTATTGTTTTAAGCTGAGGCCAAGTTTCTAAGTTAATTGGTTTTTTGTTTTGAAGTGTTTTTTTGCCTAAATTGCTTGTTATTTCATGCTATTTTTTCTGATTGCATTATATGAATATATTTATGATGTAAGTTTCATTTTTTGTAGAAGAAGCACACAGGAGTTTGAAGAATATCTTGTAGGCCTTGGATCTGATTCTGTTCATTTCTTTGCTTGAACTCCATTGAAGTTTGTCAAGGTATCTCTCCCTTTTCAGTTTTTTGCCTTTTGTTTTTATCTTTGGTTACTTACTGACTGTATCTAGGCTTTTTAATTGTGTATAGAAATGTCAATCTTCTTTCAGTCACACATTTTTGAAATTTACTAGTAGATGATACTTGAGTCATTTCCTGAATAGTTCTCTTGCATGATAATTGTCTTGAAGCCATTACTGAATCAGTTTCTTGCTTTTTTGCATGTTGACTAGTGTTTATTTTCTGAAACTCCTTGATTAATGTTATTTTATTAAAAATGTCAGGTTGTTACTGATTTAATTTGTTTTTGTGGCTAAATTTGTAACTCTTTGCATGTCCACTATTGACTGTAACCGCCCACCATTCATTCCCCACCATTGATTTATTTCTTCCATGCATTAGATTTAGCTTTGTCCCGAGGAGCTATGGGCTATATAACTAGCACCCTTCCTTCTCATATGTTTGTGGCTTTTCTTATTTCCCTTCACCGGTATGTCTCCCTCTGTTTTTTGTCCCTCTTTTGATTAGTTTTCATTCCTTTCATTCATTCTTACTACTTATTTCTCACTGCAGTTTTGACCTTTTTGTAGATTGGTTCATCTCTTCTTTGTAACCATGTCTGACAATGTGGGTTCTAATCCTGATATTCCTGCCACTGATAGTTCTTCAGGTGAATATGGAAGTTTCAATTCAGACCTATCGTTTGTAAGTGAGAGCTGTGAATCAGGTTCTGATGTTGAGGTAACTCCATTATTGTTGTCTATGTGTTACGATGTAATGTATTGCTATTTTTTCTTAAATCTTGAAATATTTTTTTTGTCAGTCTTCACCTGTTGCTGTTGTTGAAAATCCAAGTGAATTTGTCTATCATGATAGGCCTGTCTCAAAGTTTTTCATTGATTATCTCGGGCTTCAATGTGGCTCCCAGTCTCATTTGATTGCTGCTACTAGTACTAATGGTTGGAATGATGGTGACAAACATGTAATGAAATGTGCTCTTGCTCTGAGGAAAGCTAAGGGTAATCAGTATGTTGGAAATTTCAGAATGTGCTATGATGCTGCTGATAGTACTGTCTACTATCTTACAGACAATGAAGAGTTTTGTGATGACATTCGTGGCTATGTTATGAATGTTGAATCAGCTCACATTGTCTTTAGAAGAGTTCTGCGAGTTGATCTGAGGGAAGGTTCATTTGCTGCCTACATTGGTTTAGAAGTTCATTTTCATGTAAGTACATTGTCTTTCTCGATGGGTTTTTTCATGGTACAATTTTGTTTTTTGTGTTTTAATATTTATGTTTCTTTTTTTAGAATCGGATTGCCCGCCTCCTATTGAATGTGAAACTGTTTCTAAGTTCATTTGTAGGCACTTCAAGTTAGTTCCTGGTGACCAGTCCTATGTTGTTGTTGTGAAGGATCTCAATTATGATGATAAGGTCTTTCTTGTTTCAAGGGTTGTTACTGATTTAATCCAAGCTCCATTTCTGCTACAGTGCAAGATTGCTCATGATTTTTTAAATGATGTTGTTTACTTATTGCTGGATAATGATGCTGATGTTGCCAAGTTGACTGGTCTTCAAGCTCGAGTTGATCATAACGTTGTTTTCTTCCACCATGTGATGAGGATGGTTTATTTTCCCAAGAAGATGGATTTCTATCGCCATACTCATTGTGTTCAGGTTGAACCTTAGGATGTTTTTGTGCCCTGTATGTTTCTAAACTAAGACTATTCTATTATGAATTTGTCCTTTATGTTTCTGAACTAATGCTACTTGTAATAACTTGTGTTTGTGTATGTGATAAGATTATTTTGTTAGCGATAATACTTTTGTAATTTTTTAACCAGTTTTCAACTCCGCCTATGCTAGGGGTTACCTGTGGTTCCCCCCATCATAGCAGGTCCCAAGCCCTGGTAAAAGGAGGAGGGTTTAAATTGATTCTTGTTTTTTTGTTTCAGGTTATGTCAGAGATGAATGATTGGAGGTTGAATGGAAAATTTTCGGGTTGTGTTTTTTTTAGCTATTTGTGTCAAAGTTGTTTAAATTGCATAGGATTGCACATTACGCTAGTTCTGAATTTTATTCAATTTTTAATGCTTCCGAGAACAAAAACATGGAATGACCTCTTTCATGCTTTTCCTGGGGCAAGCTTGTCAACAGTTTGACATGCTTTGAGTCAATCAGGTATGTTATATGTTCAGACAAGCCCAGAAAAAGAAATCCATTTAGCATCATTAATTGCAAATCCTAATACTATTAATTGCCTATACTTTTTACTGCAATTGTTGTTCTCATCAAGTGCAATCATTGGTCTGCATAGGATTTTAAAATAGGTCTGCATAAGAATTCTCATAAATCTGATACATATTTTGATTCTACTACAACTTTGTCCTCCAGCCTTGCCTTCATGTAGAAGTCCCTGTAGTTCCTTGGGTCTGTTTTGTAGCTTTTGTAGTTTCCTTCCTTTTCTTCCTTTGAGGTTTGACAGGGGATCCTCCTGTACAAATAATAATTAGGTGTTATAATATAAGGGTTTGTACTCAATTTATATGCATATTTTATTCATTTTTACAAATTAGTGGTTTTACATTTACTCTTACCTATACTGTCATTGTCATTAGTTTTCTTATTTTTCTTCCTTTCTGCTGCTGCTTTCTTCCTCTCTTCAGTAGCTTTCTTCCTTTCTTCAGTAGCTTTCTTCTTCTCTGTTGCTGCTATTCTCTTCTTCTCTTTCTCTTCCTCTTTTCTCCTCATGTCCTCCACGTATGTTAGCCATCTCTACGCTTTAGCTGGCCTTCCGTGTTTCTTGACCACTTGTGGTGCCTCAATTTTTGTATTTGTATCTTGATCACTCTGTCCTGCTATATCTACTGTTGTTGGTGCAGAGCTATGTCCATCCTCAGTAGGCTGATGTATTGCTAGTGGTGCAGAGCTCTGTCCATCCTCAGTAGCTTCATTCTGATTTCCCTCTTGAGCTCCTTGCTCATTGGCTAGAATTATATCAAGATTCTTGTCCACCTTGTCTAAATGGCCCAGTACATACTCCATAGCACATTGGCTTTTAGACCCTTTATCATTGATGACTGCTGATTTCCTAGACAGTACAGTGTATCTGAGCAACGAGCTAGTTGCAAGGCTCTCTTGTTGATCACTTCTTACAATTCTGTCTGCACTCTTCTTTCTCCATCTCTGTATAATATACTTGTCAGGAATTCTGCTTATGTACTTCTCAATGATTATCTTCAGGATGTGGGAGCAAAGGATGCCATCCTTGCTGAACTTTGCGCAAATGAAGATAAACTCTTCATTACCTTCTGTGAGGTCTGTTGTTACTGTGTACCTTCTGACTCTATGCACTTTCTGAATCTGTATGCTCTTTTGCCACACCTCAAATCTTGTTCCTTGTTCTATCTCCTGGTAGCTGAGCCTAGGTGTTTCCTTCAGCTAAATCTGAAACTTCTTGAAAATTGCTCTATTGTATAGCTCTGCTGCCTGCATCTCTATTGTGTACCCAAAAATGAATTCCTTTGGAGTTTTGTCATGGCTGTAGAAGTCTTCTTGCTGCTCATTTCTATTGATTATCTCAATCAATCGGTCATACTCTATTATAAACTTGTTAATTGTGCATGTAGGACCAATGCTGTCTTTGATCCTGGAGTTGAGGGAATCACTTCTGCTTGTAGTTTGGATGAATGGGAAGAAATCGTTCTTGTAGTACACAGGTATGAACCTATGCCTCATCTCCCACATCTTAGAGATGTAATTGTTTCTCTCAAGCCTCTTGTCTCTGATTAGATGAATCCAATCTCTTTCAAAGTTTTCAATTGTTAGGCTCTTGTTGATGATGTCCTCAAAATCCTCAAATAGCCCCTTGTTTGCCTTGGCTGCAAACACTTTGATGTTCTTGGTGTAGCACTTATTTTTGATGTGAAAGAGGCAGTTTCTATGCCTTGTTCCCAGAAAGACAAGCTCAATAGCACCTCTCATAGCTTTGTCCTGATCTGTTATTATTGTCTGCGGGTGCTTTCCACCCATTGCCTCTAGGAAAGTCTCAAATACCCACTGAAATGTCTCTGTTGTTTGATCATGCAGGAATACGCAGCGAAACATATAGCTCCGTGTGTGTCCTGTGATTCCAACAAAAGGAGCAAATGGCAAGTTGTACCGGTTTGTCATGAAGGTGGTGTCGAAGCTCAACAATCACCGAACTCTTGATGGAGCAAGCATCTGCCCAGAACAGGTTGGTAATCCTTTTGTCATCATTGAACTGGAACTTGTAGAAGAAAGTTGCATCCTCTTTCTGCCTCCTTCTGAAATAGTCCATAACCTGGGCCATATCTGATTTCTTCAACTCCATATTGATCTTAGTCCTGTAATTGGCAATGTCCTTCTTCTTCATTGGCAGTGCTGCAAGACTTCCTCTTAGGTACCCTAGGATGCTGACCATCTGTCTGGTGGGGATGTTGTTTGCATTGAGTGTCCTTATCAGTTTCTTCTCCGTATCTGTCATGTACTTACGACCTGAGAATTGCATATCCCTGTCACCTGGCCTCAATTCGTGGTTGTGGTCAAGATCAAGATTTATAACCACCGACTTTCCTCCTTGATATTCTTCTTTGATCAACATGATACAAGGACAGTCTGTTTTCTTCTGCACACTTGTATTTCTTTTTTCTACAGGCTTCTTTCCAATTCCTTCTCTACATCAGCCTCTTCTTGCTCAATGGATTTAGGACCCTTTGGTTTTCCTGCTCTTGTGCACTTCATTTCGCACTTGATATACTCATTGTTTCTCTTCTTGCTGGTTGTCCTTAGGCTGTGTTTGATTGCAACCTTGAAACCAGCAAGGTATGCATACAAGCAGAAGAAATACTGAGCATCATCCTTACTTTCAAACTTCTGATTCATCTGTGGCGTGTAGATGCTGTCAATGGGGGCATTATTTCCTTCTGATGCAGCCACCTGCTCTATCATGATGAATTCATCTATTTCTTCCTTTGTTAGCATTTCATTCCCATCAGCATTTCCAGTCTCATTGGCATCACCTTCTCCATATGTAGTTTGATCCGTAACACCCGAAGCAACCTCTCTGCTTGTTGATGCTTCCCCATTCAATGTGCTCAACCCATGTTCTGATTAGTCATCTGTTCTTGTAAATACATTACTAGTTTTTGTGAGCAATGGTTTTTTCTATTAAAGTATGACATGATTACATATCTACGAATGGTTATTTTACATTGTTGTCTTACCTGATCATCACTGATGTTGTTGAACAAATTTTGTTGCCAGTGCACGTATTCTTCGTCGGATATCTCATCCTCATTCATGCTTGGCAGTTGTCTATTGCTGTCTCCACCATGATCCTGTCATGTGCAAAGGTAAGTCTGTTCATTATTTTGTTTCAAGACAGTAACACAATACTTTTTTTCTTTGAAATATGTCACAAATTAAGCTGAAAGGTTGAGGCTGTTTGTGTACCTGGTATGCTAGTGCTGAGTCTGTGAAATCATTCTGTTCTTCAAATGCTTCATCAAGAGCGTTTATGTCATTTGATAGTAACATCTGTGTCAGGGGTCCTGTTATGTCTTGCTCTACCTGCACTGTATGTAATCATATTTTAGAATTAGACTTGTACTAAGCTCTAATCACCGTTATTTTGCTTTTGTGGTTTGCAAGAGTTGAGGATCCAAATGCATACCTGTGCTGGCATTCTCTATGTCGCATCATTATCTTCTTGTGAGCTGATGATTTGTTCATAAATCAGGTTAGTGTACCCTCCCTGCAATGAAATTTAAAATAGGTTAGACCTCTATCATTTTATTCAATGCATATATGATTCACAAGGATAAAGATTGAAATGAGAATTCATGTTTCAATTTGCTTACCATCTTGAATGGCATTTGTGGCTGCATGAATGGCATCATGTGGTTACCAATTGATGCAGGATAACTACTGTCCTATTGTTACTTCCTGCATAACCTTTATTAAATGCCATCATTGGATAACTATTGTTGCTACTGCCTGCATTTGCTAGACTTTGGTCCATTGTGCCTGATTGAATGCGATCATAGGGTTAGCAAATGATGTAGGATAACTTCTGTTGCTACTGCCTGTATTTGCTTGACTTGCACCCATCTGTGCCTGATTCAATGGCATCATAGGGTTAGCAAACATGCTTAGCATGTCTTGTTGCCACTTTTGCATCCCTTCTACTATGTTGAAATCATAATGTGGTCTTGAGTACCCATCCATATTGAGAATTACTTCCTGAAAATATAAGAAATGCATTAGATATGAATGGTTTTGTCTTAATTGTTTAAGCAATCTGTCATTCCCCTAGAGGTTACACAACACTATTTCCCTAGAGGTTAAGCAGCTAGACACTTAGTGCAAGAAATAAGAATTACCAGGCAATGTATTAACCCAGCAACATGTTATACATGATTCAACTATCAGATACACAATTACAATTGATTATACTATGAATTTCATTTACTTGAAACTGCAAATCTAGTTCCCAGGATATGGAATTTTATTTGTGGTCAATATGAACTTGTGGTTTTGATTAGACACCACTATTTTCCTAGAGGTTAAGCAGCTACTTTTTGGTAATTTTGCATATATATTCATTCTCTAGCAGTTAGCAACCACATATAGCTATAGCAGATTTTGTTCAAAAAAATCTAATGAAGTTTGTTCTCTCTACATATTGTTTGAGATGAAGAAATGAAGATTTGAGGGATCTAGGCATCAAGGATTGAGTCAGATCAACTAGTTTGTGGATCTAGAAAAAGGATTGGATGCAAATGGTGTTTGCTCACCTTTGATTCTGCTCAGGTCAGTTGTTGCTCCCTGAATCTTGTGAATTCTTGCTTTTCTTATTGTTCCTGATCTAAAACCTGTGATTCTCCCTGGATTCAGATCAAGAATTGAAGAGGTGATGGATACTGAATCAGATTGGTTTTTGCTGGCCATAAACAGAAGGGAACAAGGAGGAAGGATTTGATAGAAATATTGTTTGCTGACCTGTGATTATCCTGAGGTTAGTTGCTCCTGCTTGTTTCTGGTGATTCCTTCATTTTTCTTCTCTTTGTGATCGGGGGTTTTCTCCCCTTTTTTCCTCTCTGCGTGAGGAGAGCAGAGCTCTTCCTCACAACAAATCTGGCCGATATGTTTAGTTAGGCTTTCTTCTTTGCCAAGGGTGGTGATATATAAGGCCACTAGTATAGTTGTTGGGCTATTTAGGGTTTTGTAGTTGTTGACATGGTCCTTTTATCGTCGTCAGGTTCGTGGGCTGCAACAATGGTACAAGAGAAAATTAGGACAGACGGGCCTTGTATTCTGGGCCTTGTTTGCAAAAGAAGGAATTAGGATAGACGGGCCTGACCCTTGTTTCAAATCTTGGTTGTACCAGACTAGTATAGAATACAGCTTGTACAAGTAGAAATACAACTAGGACAAGTATAAATTCGTGTACAAGTACAAACTCTTATGCTACTTGTTAGGAAAACACACGGATTTCCCCTTTGTTGGTTTTTGTGTGCTATTTACATGAGTAGCACACGAATTTTTCTAGCTGCTAGATATGCAATATTCATGTGCTACATTAGTAAAAAACATACAGATTTGTGCCTTCTTCAAATCCGTGTGTTTTCATGCCAGAAAACACGCGCGTGCTAGATGGACAAAAAACACACGCGCACAGACTAGACAGACCCTATTAAAAAGATGTCCAGGGGACAAGGATTCTCTTTTTTTTACCGCATGTTATTTGTCATATATGCCCTCTCTCTTCTCTACTCTTTCCTCCATCACTCTAAGTAGTAATGAATTAAATAAGGCTCCTAGATTCCTTTTCTTACTTCCCAGCTGATAAAAGGTAACAACTCTAGCATAGTATATACCAAGTTTATATAGAGAGGTAACATCAATACAAAAACTAGCATACCATTTTTTAATCTATATATACATATTTATTTAGTCACTTTTCTTAACCTTTTGTCGCAAGAAATCAGCCTCCTCTCTTTTGCAACGGCTGGTCTGTTCAATGCGCTTTGTGATTTGTGCTAAAACATGTTACAATCTGTTTTTTATGATTTATGCCAATATACACATCTTATTTATCTCTGTCCTTTCATAGAAAAAGTATCTCTTGTGATCTCTGATAAACATATTAAAATCTATTATCAAAGCAGATAACAAATTTGACCATTGGATAAAGATCCAAGGATCCTGGACGTCACACGAAAAGTTGGCTACGTTTATTGCGAATAAAATATAGCAACTCCTTTATTTAGTGTCATAAATATTGATGTTTTTTATGAATTCTCATACAAACTTTAGATATCTTAAACAGATACAAAAGTATACTAGCATTCTTTCTTTCCAGCAAGAGGTAGCACTAGACAACCATGCATATAGTGCTCACTGTTTGTTTGTTCCAGAGAAAGATACCGTGTAGTTATCATGTATTTCTTTCTTCACCATGATCACGTTTTTTTATATGTTAGAAAAATTGCACTCTTATTTTCAGTAGTGCATGCATCTAGTTTATATAGTATATTGCAAGCTCTCAAGGCAACTTTATTCCTCGTGTGCTTTGGACATTGATTAATCGTGTTATTGGGCTAGCTACTCCATTTATACCCTATTCTCTACTCCTTTTTCCTCCATCCAAGCAGTGGGTGTTTGGGGGCTTTTGTTCCTGTAGGGCCAAGCGGTTTGGTGTATGTTGGAACCAATATATATGCAAATTTCTCAGGGAAGCAACAACAATGCACGGAATGAAATCAATTTCTTTAGCTTTGGAAAAATTTGGGCCAGTCATGATCATGATGCTTACTTGCTGATTAGGCCTAGCTAGCTAGCCAATATACACACAGATGGGTCTTTGTTGTCCGTCCTCAATAGATACATCAACTTGTTTATTTATTGATCCGACTCCTTTTGTCTTTTTTAAGATGTTGATGCTAACTAAAGCTACTAGCAGGGACCTCACTTCCAAGAAAGCTTCTACACATAGACATATTAATCAGTGCTAATCATGCTGTTAATTTCTAAAGCTCCCCATACTCTTGTTGCTTTCACAAGCATCCATGAGGATACAAGGCTACTTTGATCCGGTCACTACAATCAAGACATCTACCAGCAGTGGATCCAAGGCCATTTGTCGTGCTTCGTCTTTACATAAACAAAACTAGTCAAGTAGTACTTGCTAGAGAAGTTTTTTTTTTTTTTTGATAGGCTTGCTACAGAAGTTTTATCAAACCTAACATTGGCTTCCAATGGAGAACTACACACATAAAAACGTCTATCACCTCCTAGCAGAGTCCTAAATATTGTTGTACGTCGACGTACAACTACCAATTAAAATATAACCACTCACAAGAATTGTTCAAGATCTATATATATGTATATGTATGTACTAGTTTCTAGTAGCATGTTGTGTTTGTCTCGATGGTGCTTGGATTTTAAGGAGGAAAAAATAAAGTGCATGCTGCGCACTAAAACTGGGGAATGGAATCCATTCGACAGTAATGCAAGCAGCACATTTGAGCAGACGTCATTCACGCATGAGAGCGGTTGGATTAAGCGTACGTACGTGTCTTAATGCCCAAGGTGATGATAGAGATGTAAAGTGCAGCTAGGTTTACTTTAAAGCAGGCACTCTAGTCGAATTATGACACGTGGTTATGGATTACTTGCATTGCTCGGCCACTACAATAGAATTAAGAATGTTCCTTCCATTACCTAACGTGCCATATATAATAAAGTAGCTAGCTGGCTATTAGTTACTCTACTATGGTCTACACAAAGGGTTAGCAATGCATGTTTTTTTCTTCTTTCTCTCTCTCTCCCCCCCCCCCCCCCCCCCCCCCCCCCCACCCCCGCGGGTCCCAGCAAGTTATGTATTATAGGCATACTTTCATGGCATGATGTGATGTCCAAAAGATTAATAGTAGTGTGAAAGTAACAGGAGATGGCATCAAATTATGGGGATCGGAGGAGAGAGTACTAATTCTGGCCTTGTGTACGTCTATTGTGATGGGTGGCCCACCAAAGGAAGAAACACATCATTTCTTGACATGATATTTTGGAGGTTCATTTGTTATTATATTTACAGTGGCATATTGTCAAAAAGGCATCGGCCTGATTGAAAATAAAAACTATTTTATATATATGCAGCCAGATAATTAAGGATCAGATAGCTCCACACGACTCTCAGTCAGATGCTTGATGGATGAGAGATTTCAGCACAGTTACAGCAGCATTAGGCATACGGCGCCGAAAAGAAGACCATTTATATATATATATATATATATATAAATGCATCCATGCAGTTGAGGAAAATTGGAAATATAGCGCGTTATGCCGTATTTTCAGGCAATATAATATACTCCTTTCTCATGTGACTATACTGTTTTTTTTTTATAGTTGATTATTATGGTTGCGTGCTTCCGTGTGACAAGTAACTGGTGAAGTACAGGAGGAGCATGTAGCTGCTTGTGGCCTGCTGTCTTCGCTCATCGTCCTCGTCCAAGCATGGCGATGTTAGTCCTGTCAACACGTACTCATCAGCACGATGCATGTATATGCTAGGTGAACACATACTGATGGTGATCTGAATTTACATGGGCAGCCAGCAACAGGATCATGCATATGCATGCAAATGGACCGATCGATTTCGGAAGGTAATGTAATAATGCGGAGAAGGAAAGTGATTGATGCAGATGGCCAAAAAGGGGCGGAACGGAGGGGATGAGGGTTTATATAGGTCGGGAGGTGGAGAGGAGGAGAGGGTCCCTCCACTCGCCTCTCTCATTGCATTGTGTCCCTTCCCTTTCCTTTTAATCATGTGTCATGTTGTGGTGAACACAACAGAGACAAGCCACCTAAAGATGGGGGAGGGGGACTAATGGGACTAGCTTGGATTATTGGATAGATGTGCAAGCATGGAGCATTTATATTTATATATTTATTTAGCTCAGCAAGGCCGAACGTGTTTCTGTATTTCTATCCTCCTTCAGTATCAGTAGCTAGATCTAGCGCTCCCCTATCTGTCTAGGTATCACCGTGCCAGTGTCAGTATTTTTTGTTTTTTGGTTTTTGAAAGGGGTGTCAGTAATTCAGTATCACTGCTTCGATCGATCACAGCTGAAAAAGATGCACCAGGCAGACGATAGATTGGATTTTGATCTAATGCAATGATGGCAAGGGCCTAGCGCTTACAGTATTCGCCTACTCCTCTGTATCTCAATCATCGATGTCGATCTTCCGTTGATTTCTTTGTTTTTGTGCCACTGCTTGCCGGCCGCCTGCCTGCATGCTTTTGCAGTTCATTTATAGTATCTATCAGCGTCCCTCTCCGATCCCGATCCTGCAACTGGAATTTTGCTCCTTTGAAACTTTGCCCCTGTACGTGACTCTGATGAACTGAAACTCGCAGATTTTTATGAGCCTCCCTCTCCGATCCCGGAGGGCATGCAATTGGACTTCTGTCGTTCCTGTGACTGTCTGACGAACTGAAACTCGTGGACTTGGGCAGTGGTGGTGGCATGCATATGCGTACCAGCAACCCCAAACAAATGCATTGCGCCGTGCAGGCCGGCCGGCCGGCGAGTCGCCGGCCACTGCACACACTGCCCAGCTCTTCTGGCCCTGCGATCCAGCAACAGTAGTAGTAAGCAAATAGTAGTTGCAGTGGTGTTATTTGGGCAAATCCAGTAGCACTCCGGACCTCGTAGTGTCGGAGTACAACATAATGCAGCAGCTTGCATAAACATTCGAGCAGTGCATTTGTTGGTGCCCTGACTTTGTTTCTGGGGATGATCGTTGAGCACCAGCAGCCAGCATGCAACTCCTCTGTCTGCATAAACAAAACGACGCATGCTAGCTTGGCTTTGGTTGCTCGATTGCATAAAGTACAATAATGTGGTCAATTGCCGCCTCTCCCCTAATTCAGGCGGCCAGCTAGGACTAGGAGGACTGGCCCTGCCTGCCGGAGAATTAATCCTCATATCATATCATCGTCATCCAATCATGGATCATGTCTGTGTGTGCGCGCATCCCTGTCTGCAGCTTCGTAAGCAACCAAACCACCGACCATCCAAGCCGCCGCGCGCGAGCATTAGGGTATGTAGGGAAGCACGCATGCGCGGACCGCGGATAAACTAAGCTATACTCCGTCCGTCCGTCCGTAAGCAGTGACACACTGGTGTCGCCTTGTTTGTGAGCTTTGACCAAAAATGTGCCGGCAGGCAGGTAGCTGCGATGGCTGCTGGCGTCGCGGCAATATTTAGTGTTTGCCTGTTGTTCCAGGAATGGGAGCAGAGACATCACGGGCCTGTTTGGATGACGCCCTTGGATGGCAGCTGCCTGCCAGGCAACGTATCCTGGCCACAGGCACAAGAAATCGGACGCCTGGAGTCGCCTGGGAGGCTGGTGGTACCATATTTACTCTACTGATATACTACAAGTCCAATTCAGAAACCGACGACGATCTGCCAAATAACAGTACTGTAAGCCAATGGCCATAGCGCGTGTAGCAGGGCGCAACCGGAGATTTTGATTGGATCATAAGTACCGGCTAGCAGCTTGCAGAGAGTGAGAGCTGAGACGGTATATTCAATTCAGAGCTAATAGGCAGCTAAACACGCAGAGTGCCTTAGGCCTCGTTTAGATCGCGAAAATTTTAGTCTGAAGAGTACTGTAGCATTTCGTTTATATTTGATAAATATTATCAATCATAGCCTAACCAAGATTAAAAGATTCGTCTCATGATTTATAACTAATCTGTATAATTATTTATTTATTTTATCAACATTTAATGCTCCATGCATTCAAAACAACATTTGATATGATGGAGAGGGAGCGAAATTTCTAACATTTTGAGGCATCTAAACAAGGCCTTAATTTTGTTGGTCAGTCTATTGCCGTGGCGATGGATTATGGATGCGAACAAGGAACTCAAAGTCAAGGTCACACTCGATGGTCGATGCCTAGGCTATGCCTTACCTCGATCAGATCATATTCAGATCCATGGATTCCTGCTGGATGCATCACGAATTCATTCATTCATTGCAACCACCGAGTGAACTGCTGTTTCTACCGCTTGTCTCGCTCAATCGCTTTCCCTCCGCTGAATGAGAGAGAAGTGGGCACTCCCTCTCTGCGTGGTGTTGCCCCGACTTTTTAGGCCGGCACATGATGCGAGAGGTACACAGACAGGTGGTAGCTTAGCGTCAGTGGGCTTGCACTGACTACCATACGTGGCCACTTGACTTGGTGTCGTGGCCCTCTCTGCGCGGCTGCGCTCCATGCCTCCAATCAGCCCACTGCCTGCAACAATCTGCATATGCGTGCTATAGCTCCGATCGAACAGAAGACGATGATGCATGATTGTTTGCATTTGATGAACGCGTGCAGGATATGATGGTTGAGAAGAAGAAACACAGTGGTCCTCAGATCGATCGATCGATCACCATGCATCCCCTGCAGTCTGCAGCTTAAAATTAGCTGCAAATTATTACCACTAGTAGATAGCTAGGAGGAGTACATATATACACAACCACCAATTAAGCGCCATGTTGCTCGCTCCTCCGTTCCAGCTGCATGTCGGCGGGGAGAGAGACGAGAGACGACGACGACGACGAGGAGTCGACGAGAGTGTGAGCTTGCTGCAGGGCTGGCCGGGCTCATTAACCGCATGCTAGCTGTTGCCTGTTGGTGGTGGTTGCCACGCCATGCACTGGCACACTGGCACCGCGCCAACACCTGGCGATGGCGCATGCAGCACCCAGGCGTCCGGAGATCGAGGCAGGGATATCCCTCCAGATGGTACACTTCGGTCTGTCGGTCCAAATAATATTGAAACTGGGAGTACGGCACGTCGGCGTTACATTTTACACATGGCCGTTGTCGTCGTCGTTGCTGGTGCTCTCGGCGCGAAGACCAAGCCATGCATGGCCCATGGCCGTGCTCTACTGCGCTAGCTGAGTCTGTTGCGTAGTACGTACGTGCATGGCATTGACTATAACACCCGACCCAGGTCTTAATAGAATTAATAGGATACTCGTACTAATAAATTATAATTATTTTTTGAAAGCTCGTCGTTAAAGAATTTCAAGGTTAAGCGTGTTTGGCCTTGAGTAATTTAGGGATGATTGACCAACCGGGAAGTCTTCCCGGTACGCATGAGTGAGGACAAAGTGCGCAGAAGACTAGTGTTGGTCTGTGAGGACAGTCTATGTCCTAGATAAGCGATCGGATGTAAGCGGGTCCGGCCTCGAGGAGGCGGGACATTACAAATGGTATCGGAGTGGACCCTTGCGGTTTCACGGGCGCGTGTGTCAGTTGTGCTGGCATGATGTGCATGGCTGGTGTGGATCCGTAGTGGTCGCATAGCATGACACATGCGCTAGCGCTGGACACACGGACATGGCCAAGAGGGGACATTCCTGGCCTGGGGTTGACCGACAAGGACGCCGGTCTCCTAAGGGGGTGAGTATGTAACACCCCAGCCCAGGGCTTAATAGGATTAATAGGATACTCGTACCGATAAGCTGTAACTTCTTTTCCGGAAGCTCATCACTAAAGAACTCCAAGGTTAAACATGCTTGGCCTAGAGCAATTTAGGGTGCGTTTGGTAGCGGGCTCATGGGGTGGCCCGCGCTCGTGGGCTGCAGTGGCCCGTGTTTGGGGCACTTGGGCCGCCTCCTAGCCAGGTTCCCTCCACGCATTTTAGGCCCCTCCGCCCGGCTCCGGGGAAACGACCCCTCCCCCCACCGTTTTTCTAGGGCACGGCTGCCGCTGGCTCCATCTTGGCGATTTCGAGGCGCTGCGTGGCGGCGGCAGTGGCTCGCGTGGGCTCGCGCGGGAATGCTGAAACTTCCTGGCGCGGATTCTTCCCGGGTGATTTCCGTCGCCTTTATAAGCATCGCTGGTTGCCCTAACTCTCCTCTCCTCATTCGCCTCTCTCGTCTTGTCACCTCTTCCAAATCCCGTTGAGAGACCTCGGTTGGTGGGTGCGGTGTGTGGCCGACGGCGAGAGCTCCGTCGGCTGCGGGAGGTTCTGTCCAAACAAGCTGCTTTTTTTATTGTTATTTTGGGGTCCTATGTTGCCACTAGGATTAGGAGACCCTTTCCTAAACTAGATCCATTGTTGTATGAGCTTAGGACTGATGCTGAGCAGCACAGGCAGCGTAAACTCAAAGCCATTTTCCAGTCCATAGATAGGGAGTGCCTGTCCATGATTTGGATGACCAGAGCTCCTTTTTTGCTCAACGCAATTTGTTTAGGAAGCCGTTAGAGCATTTGAAACACATAGAGGTGCACTTCCCCTCCCCTCTGCTCATGTGCAAAGTAATGCTATTGTTGCTCTGGCTGCTCCCACTGATGGTCATGGAAAGGATGGTTGCTCGACAAAGGTGCTCATCACCTGCCTTGTTGCATTGCTGGTTGCCTTGTGGGTGATTAGGGGCAGCGCTTGCCGCTGTGACTCACGCTGGTGGTAGCGATGACTACAGAATGGAAGAGCTGCTGGTGTTGTATTATTTCATCTGTTGTATCGAACTTGATGTTGTGGTTGTTAATTCTGGACTAATGTAGGATTATGCCTGTGATGATTCTATGCAATTAAGTTTACATAGTCTAAGGCAAATCTTGTTTTCTTGTACCTATTTTGCCTACGCATGTGTTCATCTTGCTGGTGAAACTTCAGTTGGCCGTCTAGTAGTTGCTGGTAGTTGATAGCCAGGCTGAGAACCCAACAAAATCTCATTTTGGCAGTTGATGGTAGTTGGCCTTGGGCCGGGCTGCAACTGAGAAAAACTAACACGATCGCTGTTGGGACATGCCGGTTTGGGCTAGCAACCAAACGCGCTGAGGTGCACCCGGCTGCCCTGGCTGTGGCTAGAATGGGCCTGGTCTTTGGGCTAGGCTGCCTAGCTGCTGCGTCCCGAACACCCCCTTAGGGATGGGTGATCGACCGAAAAGTCTTTTCGAGTGCGTGCGAGCGAGGAAAGTCTTCTTGAATACGCATAAGTGAGAACAAAGTACGTAAAAAAGACTAGTGTTAGATCTATAAAAACAGTTTATGTCTAGATAAGCGGCCGAGACCAGATAAACGGCCGGACGTTACACTGACCGACTCAGGTGTGTACTGTACGTACATGCACGGCGCTGAGCGCTAACGTGCGCTACTGCATGCATGCGCCCCGTCTAGCGCATGCATGGATTACTGCGCCGTGCCCTCTCGTCACCGTCTGGCTGCACACAGTACACCTGCTACCACTGCCATTCTGCCATGCGTACACACATGCAGACCCGGCCTGTGCGATGTGTGGACGTGTGGTACGAGTTTGTACGTACGGTGCCGGTGCGCCGCGCGCAGTTCATGCAATGGAGATGCATGTGCACGTGTCGTACATGGTCGTAAACATATATATAGGCTCGTGCGTTGCCGGATGTGTACGTGTGTATGTGAAAGTGACACGGTTACACGTAAACATATACTCCTCTGTCCCTTAAATAATGTCGTTTTGGAATAAGGCTCTCGTACCAAGGAGGGTGGTAAAGTGTCCGCATCCTCCTGCTATCGAGCCTGACAGTAGCATGGCAGGGACACTAGACGAGCGGGGTTGTGCCTTTTTTTATTCCTAGCAAGTGGTTTATTGGATGGGAGGAGAGAAGGGGTAAAGCTGGGCGCTGGCCGGGGTCAGTTCACACAGACAGTTGCCGGTACGACACCGCAGAACGACACGAATTTGGAACATCGCCTTCGTCCCAAAACGACGCTCTTTCCGGACGGAGCGAGTATAGTATATACATGTACACTCGTACCATAAAGTAGTATGAACGGGACGAGCCAAGTCGCCGTATTGGAGCATTATCAGAACTGCGGCAATAGTCATCTGCATGCATATGCCGTGCCCCCTGCCTGCCATGTGACGTAGTACCGTCCGGCGGCCGGGCAGATGAGAATGGACCAGAGAATCCATCGCCATCAACCGTGTCTTCTAGTGCAAGTAGAACTATCGAGTATAATACTAGTTTATGTATGCGTGCGTATATATATGATTGGTACATACTATATAGTACGTGACCGTACGTACGCGTTGTGTGCGCGTCGTCCATGCAAATGTACGTACGTACGTACATTCACGTACGTGAAGTCGCGGCTGAATATATATAGACACACACACACACACATATACATACATACACCTATGAATTGCATGCAAGTCCGACCGTCCGATCCTCTCTTTTCGTCCACCCGTGTCGTGCCATGCATGATTTAGCGACCGACAGAATAAGCGAGCGAGAGGAGCTAAGCTACTAGCACTGTACGCACGTACGTACACACGGCTGCCAATATAATGCAAGTCACGGCCGGACAGTAGGGTACGTACGTAAATGCACCGATGACCGATCGATGCACGTCGTTGCCGCGTGTAGGGGTCGTCGGTCGGTTGACGTACATGTATGCATGGATGGCCGCAATGACGTTACACCGATCTGGCCGGAACTGAAATTAAGATGCATGATGGAGCGTCCCGATCAACTCCATGATGCATACAGTCCCCATCGACTTGGCATTCCGGCCATCCGCGTCGTCCGAACCATCCATCCAGCGTTGACTTATCATCACACCGGCCAGGTACAGCTACATACGTACACGCAGGCGCACACGTACTCGATCAACAGGAACACTATGTAGGACATACGTACTATGCTTCATTTCATTTTTCACATAGTACGAGGAATGAGATTCCTTGGGACGCAACGCATGGTAATTAACAAGTGCACCCTTTATTTCGAAATTGTATAGTCTTCTCCGTTCAAGATTTTATGTTATTCGGTCTTTTATAGGAGCATTGGTTTAGCTAATGACTTCAGTTTGGAATGAAAAAAGAGTAGTTTGCATTGGCGTTTTGTCCTAACATAATTAAGTCCTCTAAAACTCTCACCGTATTTTCAGAAAAGCATATTGATATGTACCAAGTTCAAATACTCCCTCCATTTCGCGTCAGACTAGTGGCAATCTCCAGCTGAGAGAGATTAGGGTTTAGATTATTCTCACATAATCATAATTGTGCCACTAGTTAGGCCCATGGACGTGGAGTTAGGAGTGAGAAAGGGAAAAGGGATAGTCTTTTTTGAAAAGTTAGCCCTGACGTGGTAGATTTTAGACAATAAATCAAGAACCCAGATAGTTGTTTTCATAGTTTGAGTACCTAGATGGGAGGAGGCTGATAGTTTGAGGACCCCGGGTACATTTTACTCCTAGTTTTTTATCTGAACTTTCATGGCCAAACGGGATCATGCACACATGTGAATATCATGCTATGGATTTCGCCATTTCGGAGGTAATAATGCGGGAAAGGAAAGAGACAGGGATGATGCAGATGGATGGCGAGATGTGCGACGACAGACAGAGACGGGGGAGCCAGGGAAACGGCGAATTGGATCCGAGCGGAGGGTTTCCACTGGGTGAGAGAGAGGATGTCAAAAGGAGAGGGTTCCTCCACACTCCACTCGCCTAAAGATGTGCATGCAAATGCATGGACCATTTATTGAGGTCAGGTCAGGAAAGGGAAGCATTAGGATTGCAATGCAAGCCCCGGCCGTCCGGCTGAATTGTGCATGCATGCAATTCTTGCTCCTTTCAGTAGCTAGACGACTGACCCCCTAGCTAGCTAAGCTCCTATCTCAGTTCCACAACTGAAAAGCACGTAGCAAGCTGATGATATGGGCTCCATATGGATTAGATTTGGATGATTGAATCCAAAGCAATGATGGCAGGGACCAAGCAAGCTTAGCCTGCCTCGTGCCTCATACTTTTGCAGTTCATCACTCTCCATTCTATGATCCCGGACCGGGCATGGCTGCAATTGGACTTTTTGTCTCCCTGTGACTCTGATGAGTCGTCCTACGGCTGAACTGAAACTCGTAGACTTGGGCAGTGACAGCACATCCTATATACTCCAAGCAAATGCATTGCAGGCCGGCCGGCCACTGCACACTGCACTGCTGGCCCTGCGAGCAGTTGGAGTTGGAGCTATATTATTTGAGCAATCCAGCAGTAGCTCGTAGTGTCGATCTGTCGGAGCTTAGTAATACACATGTGTGTCCAATAATGCAGCTGCAGCATCATACAATTTCTATATTGTACTCCTCCAGTCCTCCTATAGAGAAGAAGCCTGCATCGATCGACATTATTATTGTGTTCTCTCGTCCAGCTAAGCTATCCGGCCCCACAAACAAAGAATGTCGTCCACAGAGACCAAACTATACATTTATGCCTGTCTCTTCATAAACAAATTAAAACGACTCAAGACACGCATGCTTGGGTTTGGTTGCTCCAGTTTATAATACGATAGATCCAACAGCAATATATATAATAATACAGTGCAAATACAAACTGCTGGTCATCAAATGCCTCTCCCACATTTCAGGCGCGCGGCTAGCTAGGGCGTACTAGACCTGCTGCCGGAGAATCCTCATATCATATCAAATCATATCATTGTTGATTCATCATCATAGACCATTCCATGTTTGTGTCTGTAAACCTGTCAGTTTCGTAGCTACCAAACGACCGACCATCCAAACGGCGAGCATTAGCTAGGGCAGCATGCAAGCGCGGATAAACTAATTAAGCTAAGCAATGCACACCGTCTTTGTTGATGAGCTTTTGACCAATAATTTGCCGGCAGCTAGCTGGCGATTGATGAGTATTTGCCCGTGTCTCAGGAATGGGCACACATGCATGATTGCCTTAATTATCCTGGATTCCGGGTAGTACTAGTACTATATATATATATATCGCTCGCTGGTGCATGCCGACATCTTCTCCGGGCATCACATCAGTTGCCTCGGAACGACGACAACTTAACGGAGGGAGACAGCCAGACAGGGGAGAGTACCGTCGGACGACGATGCTACAACCCACGCAGCACGTGCGTTAATAGGCAAGGCGACAGCAAGTCAGCTAGCGGCGCGTCGTACCGGCGATCCCCAGCTGCCGTACATATATATAGATCTGCTCCAGTAGTGAGATTGAGATAGATCGCTCCTCAGTTTTGTTTTATTATTGACAGGCCGAATCATCGTTCTCGTACCTCTGCAATGGAAGCCCTAGGACTATACAGTACAATGGGCATGGCCGCGCGTGCCTCGCCGACGCTCTGTGCTCTGGTCTTACGCAAGGTCTGCATGCAGATGCTGAGATGCAGGAATGCAGCACAAGTTACGCGCCCATGCACGTACGGAGTACGCGTGCTACTGCAGACGACGACCACGAGCACGACGACGACGCAGACTGCAGAGCTCCGGCGTCACGTCGCATGCGACTGCGTGTTGCTGTACGCCGCAGTGTCTGCCTGTCTCTGGCTACAGCTAGCAGCAAATCAGCAAGGCTGCCGATCGAGGCAGCCGGCGGGCCAGCCGGCCGGGACGATGGATTCTTTTTCTTTCTTTCTTTCTTTCTTTCTTTTTTAACCTGGGACGATGGATTCTGGAGGGCACGGGTGCTCATAAAAGCCTCCATCCATAAATTAAAACCGGACGCAGTTCCAATTCGTTCCAACTGCATGCCAGCCCGCGCGACGACTGCGCAAGCACCAGCAGCAGCGAGTACAGATACAGTACGACGTTGAAGAAAATTCAATTGAGACGTCCTCTCATGTTCCCCTCCCGATCCCTCACGCTTCCTTTCCGTGGTCAACCTCCGTTGCGAGAGCCATGTCTGGTTGCTAGAGTTGAAGATCTGGGAGAACAGTGGAGAAGAACAACTTACGGGCATAACTGTGGTTTTTGTATTGAGATGATAATAGTACTTACTATGAGCTAGCGAATCCAAACAGCGTTGAGCTAATCACTAGTTTTCATATCCATCCAAACAGAGTCTAAATCGGCTAAACGTCCATTTATATAAGTGAGCACTGAAATATAGAAATAGTAGTTTCCAAAGAAAAACTAATATGTCATTAATCTGGAATACATGTCTAGTAAGACTGCTTTGTGTGCATGGGGAATAATCCCTACTGAAACTTTTCCTGTAGCCACTCCGTCAAACCCTCTGACTGACGTGGGATCCCCATGAAAAATAAAACTAATCTAGCTCTTTTCTAATTTCTATCACCACGCACCGATGCTCGTCTTTCTCTCACCGAGAGTAATTTACTTATTTAAGGCTCTAAACGAATTCAAATAAAAAGTCATCAACTACTATATTTCATAACTTTTCGAGATCTACACATTTTTATTTATAAAATTTAAATTTTAAATTTAAGAAATTTAAACTAGGTTTAGCATGACGAGATGAACTCAAATAAAAAAGTGTTCAACTCAAAGTTTCATAAATTTTTGAGATCTATAAACTTTATTTTGGTGTTTTTACATCCAAGGTCGTTTATAAAATTCAAATTTTCAGTTTTTAAAGTTCTTATGCAGTTTGGCATGATGAGATGAACTTAAATAAAAAAATTCAACTACAATATTTTGTAACTTTTTGAGATATATAAACTTTATTTTAGGTGTTTTTCCATTCGATGTCATTTTTAAAAATTTATTTTTTTGATACTTCATTTTAAATGATCGGCATGCATTTGTAGGGACGCTTCAATATCCAACCGTCCCTAAAAATCGATTTGTAATAGCGGTTCAACGGTTGGATGTCGAAGCCCCCTACAGTGAAATAAGGCTGGCTCTTACAAATCATTTTTATAGTAATGCCTTGAACCTCTTACAGTGAAATAGGGCTGGCTCTTACAAATCGTTTTCTAAGTAGTGTCTTGACCTGCTACCACAACGCAATGCTGCCATGCATCTCTATGTTTCATTGGCCTCGTCGTTCACAACACCATTGCCATCTTCGCTTCTAAAAAAAAATCCATCTCAGCCAGGCTCATCGCCGGGACTTCTCCACACTGGCTCACTTCCCTACGCCCCTACTCGATCAGTACCCGCCAACCATGAGTGCCGCTGTTGGCCTCCAACTCCTAAATTCCATCCAAGTCGCTATCATCTTTACTGGCCTGGGCCCAAATAGTCTCGGCTTTCTGATAGTCATGCAACTCTGCTTCTTTATTGGGCTGCAAACACTCGCTAGCTCCAGGCCCACCTATCCTTTCACTGGCCAATGCGGCCACTGCCAGCCCACTCGCCGCCTCCGCGCCGCAAAACCGCCCCCAAGCCCTGTACGACCCCTCCTCTCCTCCCCGATTACCGGCTCCTTCCCCTTCCCCGCCGACGGCGAGGACTCGACGTCGCGGCGCTCCCTCGCTCAGGCCTCGCGCGGCGATCAAAGGCGGCAGGGAGACCTGAGAGCCCTGACGAGTCCACCGGCGGCGCGGTATCTTAGCAGAAGCAGGGGAGGAACCGGCCCGAGGCGCGGGGTCCACAATGAGCGACGACGTGATATGGCAATGCATCCGCCACAACCACTGCAGCTTCAAGGCCAAGTATACTCTCTGCTCTTGTCTCGGTTTCGGTTTCGGTTTCTTGTGTGGCTGTTTCCGATGTGGATTCTCGTCTGACGGCGGCGGCGGCGGCTTCGTGGGTTGGTTTGGGTTGTGCAGGATCACGACAGGGATATTCTGCCGCAACCCCTACAATGTGACGGGCATCTGCAACCGGAGCTCCTGCCCACTTGCCAACAGTCGCTATGCTACCATCCGGGATCATGACGGTGACCACTCCAATGCAATGCCTCACCTTTTTTTTTTGGTTAATTAATAATGATGTAATACATGGATAGAGAGCTGCAAAACATGTTCAATAGCTCCCTCTTACACTCTTGGTCACCCAAGCACTCAACTCAGTATGGCTTCACAAATATGGCATAGCAACTAGCAAACCAATCAAATTTTAGTTTTAGCAAACCAATTATAAAATCTGGATGCTTCTCTTTCCCTTCTATCACTAGATTGAAAAAAAAAATTAAGTTAGCTTTGTAGATGTTCTTTCTGGAGACGACTAACCTTTTTCATGGAATTAGTTAGTTGTGACTCTGGTTGTGAATAATCACAAATTAGCTGTGTAGTTAAGAATACTAGAGTACTGCTTTGTAACTGTAATTCTGTAAGTTTGCATTTTCTTTCTGTGTGAACGAATTATGCTGGGATGTGGTGCTATTTGGATGAAAAATGACACAGAAACCATGAGGAGTCGCAACATTATTTTGGTCCAATGGTGCAGATTTTTATCTTGTGGTCACCAGAATCCTTTTTTCTGATGTTATCACGTTATTTTTCCTCCTCAAATGATTTTGCAGGTGTTTTCTATCTGTACATGAAAACTGCTGAAAGAGCTCATCTGCCAAACAAATTATGGGAGAGAGTTAAACTGCCCAAGAATTATGAGAAAGCAATGGGTGTCATCAACAAGCATCTTGTATGCATCTCTAGCTAACTTATGTTGTCACTCCTTAATGCTTAGACTTTTTGGTCTAATTTCTTGACCTTTTTTTTGTCATGAAGGAATTTTGGCCTAAGTTACTTGTGCACAAGATCAAACAACGGCTGACAAAAATGACTCAGTATCGTATAAGAATGAGGAAACTTCAACTGAAAGTGAGGTAGGCACTTCTATTTTAAACACGTACTATAGGGTGTAGTGTAGTTTTCAAAAAAAAAATCTATTTTAAATACTCAGTTATAGTGTATAGTTTAAGGAGAACAGAATAATGAATTCATGTCTGATTCTGTTTATATTGATTTATTAAAAAAATGATAAACAAAAAGGTAGATCCATATGTACATTTTGAATCAATTTCCTTTAACTTTAGGAGGGCCTCTGAATTTCAGGCTGGGAACAATATTCATTTAATCATTAAAAAACAATATTCATTTAAGCATAGCAAAGAAAATATTCCAATGTGGAAGTAGTTAACGTGTAGCTCGCGAATATATATTGCAGATCATGAAGGAGACGACTATTGCATGAGAAATGCCTTGTGCATAGTTTGTACAGTCCTGTAGGAGCTGTTTTGGATGTTAAAATCTTTGTTCTGTTTTGGATTCCCATTCTATGCAATAGTGTAGGCTGCATCAACCAAATTTTGTGTTGCGGTCTTGTTTGGTTAAATTGAAGATTAGACCAAATTCTTTATATCGGCAGGGAATTTAGTGTCCTTATATCAGCCAAATGATTGAACCTAGTTCATGCCTACCAAAACTAATACTAATGTAATTATTGGAATTCTGAATTAATATGGGTTTTTTAGAATGTGAAATGCCAATAACTTAGATTATTAAAATGGCTGTCTTGAGGTGTATTGGGTTCCGATCCTTGCTCTGCTTTTAGATAGATTGTTCTTTGCTCTGATGTGCCGTTTGTCTGTAGCTAAGTTTCAGCAGGAAGAAGTAACAACTTGTGATGTGTTTTTAACTTTTGTGTAACATGATAAGTTGTTTGGCATATGCCTCCATTCTTTTAGGGAGAAGGTCATGACAATGCCCAGGAAGCAAACACAGCGTGATCTCCGGAGATTGGAAAAAGCTGAAAGGGCTGCTCAACTAGAAAGCGTAACCATTGTCACACAGTAACATATACTTGTTACCATGCAGAATATTGAAAATGAATTAAAGGAACGCCTGACTAAAGGTGTTTATGGTCCTGACATCTATAATGTTCCCTACAAGAACTTTTTGCCTATTCTTGATATGGAAAAAGGTGAAGTGGCTCGTGAAGACGAGGAGGAAGAAGTAAGCATTGTACTTAGTACCTACCTGCAGGCACGGTTTGTTTCTATGTTCTTTGTGTTCACCAGCTTTGACATGTGTTCACTTGACAAAAAAGGAAGGCGAGCTAGAATATGTAGAAGGTGATGATATGGAAGAGATGGATGACATGGAAGATATGGTAGACTTTGAAGGCCTCAGTGATGGTAAAGATGTTTTGCTGAAACTTTCCATGTCATGTCTTATGGACCTTGAATACTTCAAACTATCTTGGGCTCTTGTTCTGCTAGTATGTGCAAGGTGCAACACTTGCATGTAAATGATTATAGTGCTAGACTGTTAGTCTGTTACTGTAGTCTTCTTTTCTTTAAAAAAATGTAAATTGGTTGCAGGAGGCACAGATGAAGATGATCTTTTGGATGATCCGGTATCAAGGAAACCCAAGGGATCCTCTTCTCATTCGAAGCAAAATGCTGGGAAGAGGTCAAGGAAGGTTATGACAAAGGTAAATTTGCAAGATATCAATTTAATCTCAATATTTTTCTTAGTTTTTCTCTTGGCTCTCTGGTACATGAGTAGCCCTGAGAGTTATCTACTCTGCCTTACATGCCCATCAGGCCATCACAAAATTTGATTTTTTACTTGGCAGTCGTCACATATCTATGTTATAGTAAAATGAGTTGCTTGTAGGATACTGCCCAATATTCTTGAAGTCAATGTTGTCAAAGTTGGTTTGGATTAGCTGAGTTCTTGGTTGGTTACAATTCATTTCTTGTCCATCTGTGACAGGTGGAACAAGAGGAAGAGATAAATCCGAGGCAGAGGCAAAGGGCATGAATGTGAACTCTTCAAATGTTAATGCCGGTAGCCACTTTTGTTGAATGTTAGATCATTTTGCTTGCATTTACACTGTAACGCAGAGAATTCATCTGTGGTCCCTGTTTAGCTAGCAACTTTGGTCATGGTTTACATGGCTATATGCTATGAGAAAAAAAAAACGGATTTTCTAGCTTAGTTGAGGACGTGGGAGACCATCTAGTTCTTGAGGCGAATTTAGGTATCTATATTTTGTAACTCATAGATTGGTCAAGTTTTGTTATTGTTACAAGGAAAACCGGAATCCTTCGTTTACTTTCACACTGGTATGGAAGCAAGCTGATGCAAAATGTCTGGATTTTGAGGCGTCTTTTGTATTCCCAAGATTTGGCTTATGCTAAGCTGACCGTTGTGCATGCTAGATACTATAGCAATAGAAGCGTTGCCATCCTAGGTGGGGCCCAAATCGTATTTCTCATCTCTGTTGCAATGCTATATGCTCCCTCTGGCCACAATTCTTGCTTCCTTGTTTACCAAAGTTGTATTAAAGTACTAACATTTGTGATATAAAATAAGTAACATTAGGAAATATATTTTATAATAAGTTTTTTTATTAATAATATTCATTATAAGCTTTATCAAACTTTAACTAGTTTGACCGACACAAATACCATAGTTGTACTCTTTTTTAATAAGGGGAGTATTACTTACAAACATGGTTGTATCACGGGGGCAACACTAGCTACAACAAAATCACATCCCACTTTTTCTTTTTATAATTCTGAGCTACATTACACTCTTGAGATTTCTATTACGTCAGGGCACACCTTCTTAATGGGCTACGTTCTCAAGTACTCTCTGTCTCAAAGAGAACGTAATCTTAAAAATTAAATTTGACACAAAAGACTATAATCATAAATTTAAAATAAGTTTTTTAGTGGGACCTACCTATTAAAAAGACCACTGCATGCATAAAGAAAACCACCTCACCTTATCCATCCATCGATTCTCATCCACGATAAATGTTGCTAACATTTTTTACAAACCTAGTTAAAGTTTAAAAAAAATTTAACCAGCACTCGTCTCATAGTGATAGTTATTCTAAACTTCAACAAACCTTCGTTTTGAGATTTTGCATATGGGAAGAGGATGTAACAGAACCGACCAATTTATTAGAGCACAAGCACATAATCCGCCATTAATTTAGCAAATCATATGATTGAGACCTAATAAACCCGGTAGTCCGTGAAATCTCGAAGGATTTTAAACTTTTCCGACACGACCAAGATCGTAATAGTTTAGCGGTTCCATTCACAAGTACACAGTTCGCACATAGTTTTAAAACATCATCGGAGTACGAAATAGAGTTATTACAAACCAAGTTCAAGTTCAAATAAAAGCGGAAACGATTTAGTTCAAATACCACACACACACATTTGAAATACAGTGCCAGGTCCTTTGTCCACATCCAACAAAAGCATCAAGTAGAGAAGAGTGACCATGCCCAAGGTCTAGTCATCTCCCAAGGCGGGATAGAAACAGTTCTGACAGTAACCGTAAAGCATCTCACCATCTGCAAAAACATGGGAAATAAAACCCTGAGTACGAGGATGTATTCAGCTAGACTTACCCGTCATAAACTAAAATAAAAGACTCCAAGGAGTATGCAAGGCTGTATAAGTAGGATAGCTGACTCATTTAAAATTTGCGAAAAAGCTTGCATTAAGAAACAATTAATAAGAACCTTCTAGCAATGTATTTTAATTTGATTATCCTTATCATGCTACATTAGCTCCTGTACTAAACAAGCATGGTAATAATTATTCAACAGAAAGTAACCATTTCCGGTTGAGTATCTTTCAATCTCAACAGCTCAACCATCTCACCTCTTGTTTAAGTTCTTACTACGATGCCGCTGCTCAAGTCAAGTGTTCACTGTCCAGGAACGATGGCGATTATAATCGATTACTAACCAGCTGGCGGGTACTCCTCACACAAACCACACTCACCAGCCACGGTGAGCTACAGGTCACCGACATCCAATTCAGGAAAAACGCGAGATCAACAGGTACCATCACATCCGGGCACCGTCCGGCTGCCAGCAGGGCGCACCATGCTATATTCAGGCCTTACAACCGCGTAACCCGTGGTCCCCCATCTTCACCAATGCGATGCGTACAGCAGGTCGACTCCCGGCCCAAATCAAAATTAGGCTTCGCGGTCGGAACGACTTATCCTTCCAGCTAAATGTGAGGCATAAATTCAATATGACTTGAGGACGTACAACGGACGGGGTCCTAGTTCGACACAGACGGGATAAACCGCATTGAACCTCCAGTTCATTCTCAACTCCAATCCCGCCCGGTCTCGATTTATTATCTCCACATGGTTATCCAAGATAACAATGTATTCAACCATCCGAGTTACCACCTATAACTCGCGGATGACAGGAAATCACCCGACTTCTACCGATCTAGTTAAGCAGGGCTAAGCATATAATCGTACCTGAACCTAACAAGGTTAAAGTATAAACAGTGGCAAGGAATATAAGTAATGCAGCAACGGTATAAAACAACGCCTATAACTTAATGCAGCAAACAAGTAAAGGACTCAAGTTAGATATTTTGCAAACCACAGGGAGAATGCTCCGGGGCTTGCCTTTCAAGAAAGCACTTGGCTGATGGTCGGGACACTCCGGAAGATCAGCTTTGGGATCCTCTTCTGCTGCTGCTTCCCGAACCAAAGCTTCCTGTTGGTCTTCCTCTCCTGGTGCTCCGGGAACTACCGTCGCGAGCTCTGACGATCCTGTATGATGCATAGTGCGTATGAATACCGTGCATACATATAAATACAATGCTGATGATGATGGTAACTGAATGCTCAACTAAGATGAATGATATGATATGATATTTGAAAACATGTATGATAAGCACATGTCATCCGCATTCTCTTCTACCGATAAATCTCCAAATAAGCCTCGCATTAAAACTTTACTCGCACACTATAAAGAATTATAAACAACCATTGTTTTGCACACTACACTCTACTGAACCAAAACCAATAGAAGATCATACATATCATGAATAGCATAAAAAGCATTTTTACACACATGAAATGATAACTCTAAAGCATTATTTATAAACGAAAGAAATCAGGGTATAACTACAACATGACTTTAGACTACTCAGAAAATTCTGTAAAAATTACAGAAACTTAATCATACCAAACAAAGACTACCATAAAAATTTCAAGTCAAAACAGTAAGTACTTTATCCTGCACAAAAATGACAAGGCAGCACAATTCCAGGGGCATAAAATACTTTGTACATAAAAGTATATCAAACAACAGATCTCAGAACATGATTAGCTCTAGATTGACATAAAAACACTCTCCAAAAAGTTTCATGCACAAATTCCTTATATATAATTTATTATGAATTATTTATCCTCACATGAAAATAGGCACCATAACTAGACATAGAAAAATTTACATATGACATAGCCTAACAACATTTTTCACAGATAGAGCATGACATAAGAAAACCAACAAACTTGGTCTCACATTTTTCTGAGCAACAGAGAATTAGTTATGCATTTCCTAAGATAAATACAATTAATAGAGATAAATAAAGCTATACAGAAAAGTTTCACAAATTCCACATTTCATATTTTTCATGCATAGATCATCTCATAAGAAAAATACTGCAAGTTGAACCAACTCATTTGGATGAAAAATGAGCAAGTTATGAATTTTCAAAGTTTAAACTAAAATCTGAAATCAATTCTGAAAAAGAAAAAGGAAAACCACTTTACACCGGGGACCCTAGCATTTCCAGAAACTACCCAAGCCCTAACCGGTAAATTGCTGTGTCTGGCAGATTTACACCGAGAACCCTAGCTTTTTCCTCATTCTAACCCGAAGGTCCTCGTCGGCGGTGAGGCTCGGCCGGCCGTTCCGACGGCGCTCCGGCGTCACCAACCGGCGGGAAAGAGAGAGGAGAGCAGCGCGCATCGATCAAGGGTACTAAAGATGGGAGGGAGCGGCTGGAGGTGGTCGGAGCTCGAGCGCGGCGGAGCGGCGGCACTCCGAGCGGCGGCCCGACGGAATCCGTCCCCACGAAACCCTAATCGAGGCCATTGACCATCGTCCTAGCAGCTATACACCACGACACGTCGGATGAGCACCCTAATGGCGAGGGAGGATGGCCAGAGCGGCGGGACCATGGTGAGGCCGAGGTGCGGTAATGGCGGCCCGGAGAAAATGAAGCGATTCGAGCGAACCTTGACGGGATGGACCGGGGCGAGGGTGGAGGAAGATGGAGCGGGCTCGGGCGCACTCGGTTGCGGGGTCAATCGAGTGGGTGCACGGCCAGCGGCGACGAATTTTGGAACGGCGGCGAGGCGGGCTCGGGCGACGCGGCGGCGGCAGAGAAGAAAATGAGAGGGGTCGAGGGAGAGAGAGAGAGAGCTCGGGCGAGTGAGGGAGTGACCGCGTTCGGACGACGCCCCACGCGGCCAAAACAGCCCGGCCTCGGCAGACCCTGAGCGCCACGCGGCCGTCGCATGCTGCCGCGGGTGGCCACGGCGTTTTTCTGGTCGGGGATTTCCCTGACGGCCAGGAACCAACCGTCACCGAAAAGCTATTTTCACTAATTCAGAACAAACTTTGCTGCTTAATAACTCTTAAACTAAGCCGAATTAGCAAAAACTCAAAATAGATGAAATGTAGATTTTGAGGAGTAGAACATTTCATCTTAAAGGAGTTTTACCAGATTCTGCCTAGATTTTGAATTACAAAAATCCAAATAAAATACCTTTGAAAAATTCCCAAAATAGAAAATCAGCCTCCAATTTTGCCCTTTTTCAACATTTTTGAACACCTTCCAAGCATTTTCATGAAAAGTGGTAAAAACAACTTTTATTCCTTATAAAATTCTCTACAAACTTCATTTAGGGCACACACACATGCAAGCACTCTAGCTACCACTTCCAATTTAGTCAAACAAAACTACTCTAATGGTCCACCTTGGTCAACCATGACAACAAAGCTTAATTAACCAAAACCATGAACATAAACCTAAGTTAATTTGGTGTCCTAAACATGTCTAGGTTAACTTAGAGGTCATCCAACACCAAACACTCATACCACATATGCACTTCATGTGAAAGGCAATCAAAATTCGAATAAACAAGCATGATACATGAAATGACAATCGATCTTTTCATCAATGCTATGCATAATGATGCTTATGCTTAAGAATGCAAATGATTATGCATGCTTAACACCTGAGTGTTACAGCCCTTCCCCCCTTAAAGAAATCTCGTCTCGAGATTTGAGTAGACTAACCATTCTTTATGAAAATCGGGATATACTTCTTCTAAATAGTCCTCGGTTTCCCAAGTGGCATCGTTATCATCATGATTGCTCCACGAAACCTTATATTGCCTGACCACACGATTTCTGGTCACTCTGTCTTTGACATCTAGGAGTCTCATAGGTTTCTCTTCATAAGTTAAATCTGAACTCAGCTTAATGTCTTTCACTTTAACGGCTTCCTCAGTTGGAACACGTAGACATTTCTTGAGTTAAGATACATGAAAAACAGGAAATACTGCACTCATCTCTTCAGGCAGTTTGAGCTTATAGGCCCACAATCCTTTTCTTTCCACTATCTGATATGGACCAACATAACGAGGTGCAAGTTTTCTTTTAACACCAAAACGTTGTACTTTCTTCATAGGAGAGACCTTCAGATACACATAATCACCAACATCAAAAGTTAGAGGCCTTCTTCTCTTATCGGCATAACTTTTCTGTCGAGATTGTACAGCTGCTATGTGTTGTTGAATTGTTCGAACCTGCTCTTCAGCTTCTTTAACAAAGTCAATACCATAGTATCTTCTTTCTCCAGGTCCTACCCAATTCACAGGCGTTCTACACTTTCGGCCATACAGTGCCTCAAAAGGAGCCATCTGTATACTCTCTTGGTAACTATTGTTATAAGAGAATTCTGCCAAAGGTAACCATTTCTCCCATGAGCCCTTGGATGATAAGACACAAGCTCTCAGAAGATCTTCAAGAACTTGATTCACTCTTTTTGTTTGGCCTGAAGTTTGAGGATGATAAGCTGTACTATGATTCAGCTTTGTCCCCAAATCCTTCTGCAAATGTTCCCAGAAATGAGCAGTGAACTGAGATCCTCGATCAGATACAATCGTCTTGGGAATTCCATGCAAACGGATAATCTCCCTGAGATAAATATCAGCATATTGAGGCGGCCGATAGTCTGTCCGAACTGGAATAAAATGCGCACTTTTGGTAAGTCGATCCACGATTACCCAAATAGAATCATGCCCTTTCTGAGTGGTGGGAAGTCCGGTAATGAAATCCATACTGATATCTTCCCATTTCCATTCAGGAATCGGCAACGGTTGAAGCATTCCGGCTGGCTTCAAATGAACAGCCTTTACGCGACAACAGATGTCACACCGTGCGACATAGCTGCAATCTCCTTTTTCATTTTGGTCCACCAATAGCGAACCTTCAGATCATGAAACATCTTACTACCGCCAGGATGAATAGATAACTTTGATAAGTGAGCTTCATCCATAATTTGATTTCTGAGTTCTCTATCTTTTGGTACGACCAACGATCGTCGAACCATAAGATTCCCTTCTCATCTACTCGGAAATGCTTGAGCGGCTGTTTCAACATCTTCTCCTTGATATGACCTATACCCTTGTCAGTTTTCTGACCTTCGATAATCTTGCTTTCAAGCGAGCAACTAATTTGAATGTTACGCAGCACAACAGGATGCATGAGGCTAAAATCATCTGCTAACAAAGGTTGAATAGCATGACAATGTGATTTTCGACTCAACGCATCTGCGACTACGTTTGCTTTGCCCGGATGATACAAGATCTCCATATTGAAGTCCTTAATAAACTCCATCCATCGATGTTGTCTCATGTTCAACTCGAGTTGAGTGAAGATATACTTCAGACTTTTGTGATCAGTATATACTTTACAGAAGTTACCCAACAAATAATGCCTCCAGATTTTTAGAGCATGCACAACAGCTGCTAGCTCCAAATCATGGGTTGGATAATTCACCTCGTGCTTCTTTAACTGATGTGAAGCATAAGCTATGACTCTTCCTTCTTGCATAAGCACACATCCCAAGCCGATTTTCGAGGCATCGCAATATACATCAAAAGATTTTCCCAAATCTGGTTGCGCAAGAACAGGAGCAGTGGTCAACAATTCCCGTAAGGTACGGAAAGCTGTTTCACACTCCTCTGTCCAGACAAACTTCTTCTCTTTCTGCAACAGATTTGTCATGGGTTTGGCAATCTTCGAGAAATCCGGAATGAAACGACGATAATACCCGGCTAGACCAAGAAAACTCTGAACTTCATGCACAGAAGTCGGCGCTTCCCAGTTCATAACCTCTTGTACTTTGCTCGGATCTACTGAGATTCCCTCCTCAGATAGGACATGGCCAAGGAATTGAACTTTCTTGAGCCAAAACTCACACTTGCTAAACTTAGCATACAGCTTATGTTCCCTAAGCCTTTCTAGAACAATCCTCAGATGCTCGGCATGATCATCTTCGTTTTCTGAGTACACCAAGATATCATCAATGAACACCACCATAAACTTATCTAATTCCGGCATGAAGACCGAATTCATCAGATACATGAAGTATGCAGGAGCATTTGTTAAGCCAAAGGACATAACAAGATACTCATACAATCCATATCTGGTAGAAAAAGCGGTCTTAGGCACATCTTCTGGTCTAATCTTGATCTGATGGTAACCGGACCTAAGATCAATCTTGGAAAATACTCTCGCCTTGGACAACTGGTCAAACAGAATGTCAATTCGGGGTAACGGATACTTGTTCTTAACGGTGACAGCATTGAGTGGACGATAATCCACGCACATCCGTAGAGATTTGTCCTTCTTCTTCACAAAGATAGCAGGACAACCCTATTCTGACACACTAGGACGAATAAGACCCTTGTCCAACAAATCCTTCAACTGAGTTTTGAGCTCTGCCAATTCATTTGGCGGCATCCGATATGGTCTCCTAGAAATTGGAGCAGTGCCAGGCAATAACTCAATACAAAACTCAACATCTCTATCGGGTGGAAGACCCGGAAGCTCTTCAGGAAAAACATCCGGAAATTCACACACGACAGGAATTTCGGGAAGAGGGGTCACACGAGTAGAATAGGTCACACTCTCTAGCTTAAACTTTCGAGGTAATGGCACTTGAAAAGTACCCTCCCCAAGAGGATTTCTGATAGATAGCATCCTATTACCTGTATCGATCACAGCACCCCAGAATTTCATCCAACTCATTCCCACGATGACATCCACTCCTAAGCCAGGTAGAACTATCAAGTTCAACCGAAACCTCCACTTATCTAGGTCTAGGGTTGCACCCTGAACTATCTGCTTAGTAGTTATATCAGCCCCAGCTGAACTAACTTTGAATTCAATACTCAATTCAAGTATCTTTTGATCATGCTTCTGTGCAAATGCTTGACTCATGAAAGAATGCGATGATCCAGAATCAAACAAAACAGCGGCAGGGATTTGATTCACAGAAAACATACCCGCCGTCACTGGTTCACCAGCAAGAATTTCCTCAATCGAGGTGTTGTGCACACGAGCTTGATATGGGCCCTGCTGCTTCCTAGGAAAAGGGCAATAACGAGCAAAGTGCCCTGCCTGGTTGCAGTTGAAGCAAGGTCCATTGACAGGTGTCTTGTTAGCACCGGTCAAGCTGCTCTGTACTGGTTTCCCCTGTGGAACAGGAACTTTGAATGCGCGGTGATGCTTCTGCGGATTCTGAGCTGGATAATTGTTATGCCTTTTCTGCTGCGAGGGCCTGAATCTCGCACCAGACATCGGTGGACGAAACGGCGTACGGAAAGCAGTTGGGGCTCTTGACTGAGAAGAACCACCTCCATCATGAGCTCTCTTGCGATTCTTGCCGGCAGCATGAACATTGTTACTGTTTTCTTGCATAATACAATCATTCAAGAAGTCATTGAAAGTAACACGAGCAGAAGTACTCATGGTCTTCATCAACTTGGAACTCAAGCCTCTCTTGAAACTAGCTATCTTGTTCTCATCCGTGTTGATGAACTCAGGAGCATAGCGACTCAAAGTATTGAAGGCGTGCAGATACTCCTTCACATTGCGAGTTCCCATAGTGAGCGACAGAAACTCAGTCTTCTTCATAGCCATCAGACTGGGAGGAATGAAATTCCCCCGGAAAGCATGTGCAAAGTGGTCCCAAGTAATAGGAACACCCGGCGGGAAGGTGGTGCGATGTTGCTTCCACCACGTCCCTGCTTGTCCCTCAAGCTGATGGGCTGCATACTCCGCCTTCAGCTCTTCTGTCAACCATAGAAGACGAAATTTATCTTCCATGGTGTTGAGCCATTCATCTGCTTCAAGTGGCTCAGGAGCATCCTTAAACACAGGAGGTTTAGTGTCGTGAAACTCCTTGAAGCTGCTGTATTGATTTTGTTGAGGACCCTGACGAACATCGCGGGCCAAGCTCTCGCGAAGAAGCTGCTCCACATTGCGCTGGCTGCCTAAGAACTGAGCAAACAGCTGCTCCGCATTAGTCAACGGTGGGGGTGGCACACCACGAGCAGTGTTGTCGGTACCCTCTTCAGATCCACCACTGCCATTAGCACCCGAACCACTACGTGTAACCGGCATCTGCATATTTCAGCAATAAGTACTTATCAGGTGAATGTTGTCATAATGAGAGGTGAATGTACAAATCATGCCAAACTGAATTTATCGAGGGAAATAAATTCGCACAATAAATATGGGCACAATAATTCCAATTTTTCACATCACAACATCACTAATAATATTACTGCGAACCATCGCAAAGCATCTTACAATATCCATAATTTTGCCAGCATACATACACTGGACTTTTAAAAGTTGTACGGATATCCCCACATCAAACTCATGTTCCAACATTACATCAAAGTCTCGATAGCGAGCAAAAGGGTTACATGACCACCTGACAGGAACGCAAAAGAACAACTGGAGACTAACGATCCTCAACAAGGCTACTCTCCATTGTTTCTACTCTCACTAGAAGCACTGTTCACAACCCTCCTAGCTGCTACTAAGGCTGCTCTCAGCTGACAGATCTCCTCCTGCTTCCTGTGCACCTCCTCGTGAAGGCTAGCATTGTAAGCACGGACATCCTCCACATCCTCTAGCACCTGCTGCTGGCGGATGCTAAGACGACGGAACTCGGACCAGGCCTCATCCCTAGCCTGAGCCATCTTCTGGCTCTCCAGCACAACCTTGTCTCGATGATGAGACACACGGGCTACCTCCTCTCGGGAGCGCTGAAGCTCACGTGTTAACTCACGCTTCTCCTTGCGTGCATCAGCTCGAGCCTCCTTGAACTCCTCATTCAGACGAAGTGCCTTAGTCTCCATGTTGACATAGGCCCTCATCACTGCAAACATAGCACTCATGGCAGGCGTGCTGCTACCCTGCGCCTCCTCAGGACCTGCCTCCAGTGGGTTTTCCTCAGCATGTGGCCACCTAGAAAGGCGGTGAGCAAAGGGGAACACTCCAGGAAAAACCTCGGCAAGCTGGTGAGGTATCTCCTCCATCAGGTGCTCCACCACGTCAAAAGCTGCAAACATGGCACCTGTCTTGGCAGTCCTGCCTGCACCAAAACAGCGCCACCCAACCCAGTGGGGGTCACCGTCCAAAGGTGGGACTACTACCTCACACGAGCCTCTCCATAGTTCACCAAATCATCCTTGTCCCAATAGTAGTGAGGCTCCATGCCCACCGTGTACCTAGCGTTGGAGAGAATCCTCCAAAGAAGGCTAGGCATGGCGTGCTCCTCAAGAAAAGTGTCCACCTCCCTTGGTGCCGACTCACGGACAGCCAAAGGACCATGGGGCGCTCTTCCTCCAGTGGACTTGCGAGCAGTCTGCTTGGTTCTCGCCATCTGTCCAAAAGTTGTATATCCCATAAGTTATAATTTTAAAGAAATGAGACAATTTATTTATAAGGGAAGGAACCATGAATGTATGAATGAGCAATTTTAACCATGATGCATGCACGTTTCATACATCCTCACAAACTAATAATCTAACGCTCTATGCGGTGGCATACACCGTTCTCTCATTATATGTAACTACTTCGTTCTACCGTTTGCGGTTAGTGTACCTACAGAAAATTCATTTCAGCCCATATCCCATATGAATGCAATTCGACGTAAAAATTCACGCACCTTCCGAACAAGGTGAAAACACCGATTACTTACTACCCTAACAGTCACGCAGAAGACGACACCGCCAGAAGACGGTCCCAACATGGGATACCTTCATATATACATGTGTGCAACATGTAAATAATCCGGCATCAATAAGCACTACCCTAGACTGGCATTTGCATCCAATCATGCTCTCACAACTCACACTTACCAGGGCGTAGAGGCAATTTGATCCATACATTACCACTCAAGTGAATGGCACCCATACGACTCCGTCATTGTATAGGCAACGACAAAATAGAAAATATGATGCAATTTCCCCCAAGTCAGTACTTAATTAAGCCACCTGAATCCTATTGGGCATAAAGGATATGACCACTGGCACACTCTAGTTTTTAAAACCATAGATTTGAACACCTATATACACCTATACTTTTTGTAAATACTTTTCACAAACCAAAAACTCTTTTATTTTAAATACTTGTAAACAGTAACACGCTAAACCTGCTCCGATGCCAGCTGTGACAGAACCGACCAATTTATTAGAGCACAAGCACATAATTCACCATTAGGGCGGCAAACTACATGATTGAGACCTAATAAACCCAATAGTCATACCGAAATCTCGAAGGATTTCAAACTTTTCCGGCACAACCAAGATCGTAATAGTTTAGCGTTCCCATTCACAAGTACATAGTTCGCACATAGTTTAAATCATCGGAGTACGAATAAAGTTATTACAACCCAAGTTCAAATTTCAAAATAAGCGGAAGCAATTTAGTTCAAATCCACACATGCACTTAGTTCAAATACAGTGCCAGTCCCTTGGTCAACATCCAGCAAAAGCATCAAGTAGAGAAGAGTGACCATGCCCAAGGTCTAGTCATCTCCCAAAGCGGGATAGAAGCAGTTCTGACAATAGCCATAAAACATCTCACCATCTGCAAAAACATGGAAAATAAAACCCTGAGTACGAGAATGTACTCAGCTAGACTTACCCATCATAAACTAAAATAAAGTGACTCCAAGGAGTATGCAAGGCTGTATAAGTAGGATAGCTGACTCATTTCATTGCGGAAAAGCTTGCATTAAGAAACAATTAATAAGAACCTTCTAGCAATGTATTTTAATCTGATTAACCTTGTCATGCTACATTAGCAACTGTACTAAACAAGCATGGTAATAATTATTCAACAAGAAAGTAACCATTTTCGGTTGAGTATCTTCAATCTCAACAGCTCAACCATCTCACCTCTTGTTCAAGTTCTTACTATGATGCCGCTGCTCAAGTCAAGTGTTCACTGTCCAGGAACGATGGCGATTATAATCGATTACTAACCAGCTGGCGGGTATTCCTCACACAAACCACACTCACCCGCTAAGGTGAGCTACAGATCACCGACATTCAATTCAGGAAAAGCGCGAGATCAACAGGTACCATCGTATCCAGGAACCGCCCGGCTGCCTTATTCAGGGCGACCCTGACCTCAGACTTACTCTCCGCGTAACCTGTGGTCCCCCATCTTCACCAATACGATGCGTACAGCAGGTCAACTCCCAGCCCAAATCAAAATTAGGCTTCGCGGTCGGAACGACTTATCCTTCCAGCTAAATGTGAGGCATAAATTCAATATGACTTGAGGACGTACAACGGACGGGGTCCTAGTTCGACACAGACGGGATAACCACACCAAACCTCCAGTTCAGTCTCCACACCAACCCGCCCGGTCTCGATTTATTATCTCCACATGGTTATCCAAGATAACAATGTATTCAACCATTCCAAGTCATCACCTATAACTCGCGGATGACAGAAAATCACCTGACTTCTACCGATCTAGTTAAAGCAGGGCTAAGCACATAATCGTACCTGAACCTAACAGGGTTGAAGTATAAACAGTGGCAAGGAATATAAGTAATGCAGCAACGGTATAAAACAACGCCTATAACTTAATGCATCAAACAAGTAAAGGACTCAAGTTAGATATTTTGCAAACCACAGGGAGAATGCTCCGGGGCTTGCCTTTCAGGAAGGAGCTTGGCTGGTGGTCGGGACACTCCGAAAGATCAGCTTCGGGATCCTCTTCTGCTGCTGCTTCCCGAACCAAAGCTTCCTACTGGCCTTCCTTTCCTTGTGCTCCGGGAACTACCGTTTCGAGCTCTGACGATCCTGTATGATGCATAGTGCGTATGAGTACTGTGCATACATATAAATATAATGCTGATGGTGATGGTGAATGAATGCTCAGCTAAGATGAATGATATGATATTTGAAAACATGTATGATAAGCACATGTCATCTGCATTCTCTTCTACAGACAACTCTCCAAATAGGCCTCGTATTACAATTTACTCGCACACTATAAGGAATTATAAACAACCATTGTTTCGCACACTACACTCTACTGAACCAAAACTAATAGTAGATCACACATATCACAAATAGCATAAAAAGCATTTTTACACACATGAAATGATAACTCTAAAGCATTATTTATAATTAAAAGAAATCAGGGTATAACTACAACATGACTTTAGACTACTCAGAAAATTCTGTAAAAATTACAGAGGCTTAATCATACCAAATAAAGACTACCATAAAAATTTCAAGTCAAAATAGTAAATACTTTATCCTACATAAAAATGACAAGGCAGCACAATTTAATGGGCCTAAAATACTTTGTACATAAAAGTATGCCAAACAACAGATCTCAGAATATCATTAGCTCTAGATTGACATAAAAACACTCTCCAAAAAGTTTCATGCACAAATTCCTTATATATTATTTATTATGAATTATTTATCATCACATGGAAAGAGGCACCATAACTAGACAGAGCAAACTTTCCACAGGACATAGCCTCACAACATTTTTCATAGATAGAGCATGATATAAGAAGACTAACAAACTTGGTCTCATATTTTTCTGAGCAGCAGAGAATTACTTATGCATTTTCTAAGATAAAAGCAATTAATAGAGATAAATAAAGCTATATAGAAAAGTATAACAAATTTCACATTTCATATTTTTCATGCATAGATCATCTCATAAGAAAAATACTGCAAGTTGAACCAACTCATTTGGATGAAAAATGAGCAAGTTATGATTTTTCAAAGGTTTTAACAGAAATCTGTAAAATTCATTCTTAAAAATTAATCGAACCGAAAACACTACGCGTACCCGGAGTGTACCCAGCGACTGAACTTCGCTACGGACACCCGACTCTGTGTACCCAGACCGAACATGTGCTGCGCCAGTGCTGATGTCATGCTGACATCACCGTGGGTCCCACACGTCAGCGAAACGTCCCGAAACACCGGTCGCCGGCCGACAGGATCTCGCCGGCGGCGAGGTCTCCGGTGACACTACGGTACTCAATCGACTCAACTCGTCAGCGCGGACTCAACGGTGTACAAAATGCAAGAAAATATCGGGGTTTCGACCGGCAGCCATGCGCGGCGGCGGACGGCGGCGAGGGTTGGCGGTGCGCCGGCCATCTCGGGCCACGGCGGGGCAAACGGACTAGTCTACCAGCTCCAGCAGACCAAGACAGCTTAGATGGACTAGACAAAGTGACGAATGGACGGCCGGAGTAACGACGGCAAGGTACGCCGGCGAGCGGCGGCGCGAATCCACGACGGCGGATGGCCAAATTCGCCGGGCTCGAACCCTAATCGGCCTCATGAACTACACCAATTGAACCTACTCGAGTAGACGAACACGATGCGCAAGATAAAGAAGGGAGGGAGAGGTTGCTGGCCACGGCGGACCGCGCGGCGGTCGGGCGGCCATGACCGGCAAAGGGGAAGATGGTCGATTCGACCTCTACCTGGGGTTATCGAGGCGGGGAGGGTGCGCACGGTGTGCCTCGCACCACGGCGGAGCGATTGGCGAGTTTCGGGCAAAAAGTATTCAGGCTACGGGGTGCGGTGGCAGTGCAAGCTCTCGGCGGCGGCAATGGCGGTTCGGCGTCCGCTTGCTCGGGCTCTGGTGGAAGAGGAGGGGCAAGAGGACGTCTGGTGGCGGAGAAGAGAGGGAGGGAGAGACTGACGCGGTCGGGGCGGCTCGAAATGGCCGCTCGGGCTCGGATCGAGGAAGTGCGGCGTCGGAGCTCGTCGAGCGCGTGGCGCTCATGCGGGCAGAGCGAGGGCGCGTGGGCGAGCTGTGGGGCCAGGCGAGCGCGACGCGCGGGATCGGTGTGCGGCGCTCGGGTGCGGGAGCGAGACAGCGGACAGCGGCAGCGGCCCGACGTACGGACGCCACGCGGCCGGCGTCGGCGCGGACAGCGTCGCGAGGAAGAAGAAGAGAGGAGGAAGAAGAGACTGTTCGGTGGGTCCCACTGCGCCAAGATTCGTGCAGACTTGATGAACCCCATATTTTCCAAAATAGTCCGAATTTCGAAAAACTCATAAAAGATGAAATGTTCCTTTTGATGAGTAGAACATTTCACTTTTAAACATCAAAACCTAATTCTGCTAGAATTTGAATTTCAAAAATAGGGATTTAAAATTAAAAGAAAATCAATTTTACAAACTGTTTTTTTACATTTTTGACCCACTTCCAAGCCTTTTTATGAAATGACCCCAAAATAAGTTTTGCTCCAAATAATTTTCTCTACAAACTTCATTTAACACTCAACCCCAAACAATCAACCTTTCACATAGTTCTAGTTCAAGTCAAGGTAAACACATATTTCAAATTATCATTTTATGTAAAATAATTGACTATGCAAATGAGATGGTCATGCTCATGATGTGCAAGATAATGCATGCTTAACACCAGGGTGTTAAATAAACCAATGAGAATATGACAATTGACATGCATAGAGGCAACAATAATCGATTGGCTTATTCACAGCTACAAATGCAAGGAAAGATCATCATTGAGTCAATGTGAGCGCAAATTGGATGGTGGGATGATGTAAAATATCACTTGCACCAATGAGGCCTTGAGGAACAAGTCGTCTCGTTGAAGAGGCAAGGCAAGGCTCTTATTATGCTCATGCCACTCAACCAATGTCCGATTTATTATACCCCTCAGATAGCACTCTACTTATGGTAGCATAAGGAGGTTTTTATGTGATTAGGTAACATAAGGGGTAATGAGTATCAATAGAAACTCGTACCCTTCCCTTGTAGTGCATGGACCTCGGAAGAAATGAACAAATATGGAGAAGAGTGGTGGCATGACAAACATGGTTCTTGCACTAGAGTTACGCCTTGAGCCCTTCAATAAAATGGCATCACCATCGAAAAATATATAACGCCATCATAAGATAACCAATGCTATTTAGGGCAAAAGCATTACCAAGTTCGATTGGTGTCTCATGTATGGCATCCTATGGTTAGCATGATGACAACATATGAATTCCCTATTTTGTGCTGGTATAGTCATCCATTCATTTTGACATCAAGCTTAGTTGTTTGCAAGGTTATGATATCACACTATAAGACCAGGATGCTAGCCATGCATGATATCCTTTTCATTCATATCATCGACAACAACATTAAGGATTTAAAGAAGTTGTGAGATACAATACAGGTCGCAACTCAATGCCATGTTAGTTGAATTGTAGTGTTTCATTACGATACGAGGACTTGTCTAGATGTACAACATTAGGAAGTTCTCAATATGGGATCTAAAATGGACGTCACATAGTTTATGAAGATGAATTAATGGCAATATAAGCACAAATTGGATCATAAAAGTACTACTCTCTACTATCCAGTGACATAACTGGACTAGGCAAGCAGATGGTGAAGTACGTCAACTTGCTCATGTCAGGCGTGATGCACACAAAATGGCTGGCCACCACCACTATGCTGAGACATATGCTACTTCATCATATGAACCCTCATGATACAATTGTAACACGCAACATGACATTAACTAATTAAGGTGCACATTATGCTCCACCAAGAATTAAAGCAGCAATAATTTATACATAGTTATTATGAACTGATTTTGAGTAAATACAATATATGCCATAATGTGGCACACTATATCAAATTCCAGTCCTACATGAGACACTAGCAAGACATACTTTTTTTCATGAGAAAGAATCTAGAAAACCAATTATATTACTCAAAGATTGAAATACACCGTCTTTAAATTTTTCCTACGTTCTCGTGTGGATTCGTGAACTTCTAAAATGATCGTCAGGATCATTTAACTTTTCAACATGAAAGATGTATCTGCAAAATAGATGAACATATGTTTTATATATCCCGATGAAACAGGACTGCGGGTTGAGTTTTAAGACCCTAAAGGCCATTTTTGCAAAATAGCCGATGCCACGCGTCAACGTGATGTGCTTTCGTGCGCTCACTTGAGCGTTCGCGGTAGGTTTTAACGAACTTGCTGATTCATTTTTGAATTTTCAAATTGTAAGTCCATGATATTTTGGTCTCGGGTTGGTGTCTAGTTTTACAAGGCCAAGTTTATATGGTATAGTAATAATAAATATAATTACAAGTTATTTATCTAGTTTTACAAAGAAAAAGGATATTTTGGTTTTTTCAGCTGTAACCAACCTCGTAGCATGGAAGGTTGGAGTTTGTTTTTCTAGAGTGGGAACTCGATCCGCCTGATATTTTTTTGTCTAATTAAATTAATCTTAATTAAGTGTCTCTTTTGTTGGTAAAAATCCTGTTTTTTTCCCCAAGTTTATGAGTACAGAGGACCCTGGATCTCAGTTACCCCACATTACCCCACAACCACAACCCTGTAATCGATCTCCCTCCCCCGTCGAGTCCTCCACGCTCTCGCCCCGCGACGCGGGCCGCCCTAGCGTTCTCCTCTCGGCTCTGACGATGAGGTCATCCTCATCGCCGGCGAGGTGAGCTGCACACCTCCCCCTGGTCTTCGTCGACTCCATGGTCGTCCATTGCCGCCGCCCTTCCCGTGACGTCTGCATTCTTCACGAGTACAGTCTCGCCGTCGCGCAGGCCGAGGACCTCCCCGTCGTCGGATGCTAGGAGTCCTCCGCGCAGCCGATTCGGCTCCTCCCCGATTCGGTTCGTCGCAATCCAAACTGCTTTATCCAACTATTGTTTATCATTATACTGTCTGCTTGGACATTGATCTTGTTTGCAAGTCCATTTTTCCCCTCCCGATACAATACGATTACTGTTCTGCTCATTCTGTCGTGTATCCCCGGAATTGATTCTCTCCCTGCAATTCCTTATGGCATCCGAATACGAATACTGCTGTCCGAATCCAATCTGTGCTGATTTTAATGGAAACATAATCTGTTTTTAATGGGAACATGAATACTATATTCAGTGATAACTGTGAAAGTCTACTTTACATTCCTTAAATGCGGAGTTTTCGGTGAATATTGTATTTGACATTATTGAGAAGTATCAGGATGTATGTGCATTGTTCTGAACATTTGATGCGCCCCCCCTTCCATTAAGTGTTTTTGATTGAAAATACAGTAGCTAAATCCAGCTCTGAATTTCCTTATTTCTTCATTTTGATCGAGACCTCTGTGCTGTCCATGCCATGTCAAAGTTTCAGAGTTATATTCTTGCCTTATGATGAAAACAAGGCTCATAAAACTTGCCTGCAGATATGGAGTGCAACAGAGATGATGCGGTGCGATCAAAGAATATTGCTGAAGCAAAGTTCAGGGAGAATGATATTGCGGGTGCGAAAAAGTTTGCTCTCAAAGCAAAGGCTCTTTTTGGGCCGCTTGAGGGCATTGATCAGATGATTGTAGCCTTAGATGTCCATGTAAGGGCACAGACAAAGATTGAAGGGGAGAATGACTGGTATGGGATCTTAGAAGTACCACCAATGGCTGATGAGGAGGCAATCAAGAAGAAATACAAGAAGTTAGCTTTCCAAACTCATCCTGACAAGAATAGCTCTATTTGTGCTGAAGCTGCTTTTAACCTCATCTCAGATGCTTGGAATGTGCTGTCCAATACTGCCAAGAGGATGGTGCATGACAACAGGAGGCGTATGCATGCCATAGCAGTGCATCAGAATAACTTCAAATCAACTGCCCGTAACAATTCAAACTCCTCTGTGTCAAGTGTGAATAGATTTTGTGACAGACAGAGAAAAATGGCACCCCACCTCGCCCCTGAAGCAACAGAAACATTCTGGACACTCTGCCCTTCATGTCTTATGACCTTTCAGTACTCCAGGGAATACCTCAATCGCCATCTGAAGTGTCATCAATGTCATGCAGGGTTTGTTGCTACTGAAGTTCCACCACCAACTTCAGGTGTTCAGTTTTACCCTAGGCCTATGGCTACTAATAATAACATTGGTGGCAATACAGTTCCTGGCATGGTGATACCAGGAGTACAGGCAGGAATGTCACAGGGCAATCAGAATTGTGATCCAACAGTGCTGAAATCTGCATCATTTGCACAAAGTACTAGAAGTAAGGTCCAACAAACATGTGACAGTATTAGAAAAGAGGAGGCAGCTGGAGCTAGTATCCCCGCAAATGAAGAAGCAAATTCCAGAAAAGTTCTGCAGCACGCTGCAAGGAAACATGCACATGCAGTCTCTTCTGCCAGACGAGCAAATGCAGCAACGAGGGAGCATGAAGCTGCAAAGAGAAAACAAGCCAATGCTGGCAAGCAAGGAACCTCCTACCCTGATGGTGATGGATGCAAATCAGTGTGCTCGGCAAAAAGAAAGCCTCGCTCAACCTCTGAAACATCAGGTGCCAAGAAACGCAAAGTGTCTTCTGGTGGTTTTAACTCTGAATCTTCTAGTAATGCTGGAAGGACTAGCTTTGGCAGAGAGCTCATGCAGTTAGATGTCCGTAGCATTCTAATTGAAAAGGGGAAGAAGCTTCAAGCTCAGAAATTGCAGGAGCTCAGTAGCAAGAAAGCCAATGTAAAAAGTAAAGAAAAGATGCAGAACAGTAAGAAAAGCAGAGCAAAAGGTGCATGCAACATAGAAAATGGTGTCAATAAAATTGAGATGAAGCAAAGCAGCAGTTCAGTTGATTCAAAAACAGATGTTCTGGAGTTGGTTAGCAAAAGGGTTGATTCAGAAGAAAAGGAGAGGGAGAAGAGCAGTAAACAGGTTGGGTTAGAAGAAAAGCTGAAGTCATGGCAATGGAGGGTACCTGAAATACGCATAGTATACACGAGGAGAAACTGCAAGAAACACAAGAAGGAAGTGGGAGATGAAGTAACTGGTGCTAATCTGGCAACAGAGCACCATATGCCTGCAAAATATGCCTGTTTGAACCAAGAACCGTCTCCTGATGAAGGCTCTGACGAAATGCCTGTCCCTGATGCAGATTTCTACAGTCTCCCTGATGCAGATTTCTCCAGTTTCGGTGATCATTCTGAAAGTTCATTTCAAAATGGTCAAGTATGGGCCATGTATGATGAAGAAGATGGTATGCCTCGCTACTATGCTTTGATCAGAAAAGTCATTTCCACCCGCCCTTTTAAAGTTAGACTAGCCGACCTCAAAGCAAATGACTGCAATGAATTTGGAGCATCCAATTGGATCTCACCTGGATACTCCAAGATCTGCGGTGAGTTCAAGGCTGATGTGTCCAGACTTAATGACCAAGTGAATATCTTCTCACACAAGGTTGAGTGTGACAAAGGTCCAGGAGGCATCATCAGAATTTTTCCTAAGAAAGGTGATATCTGGGCTCTGTACCAGAACTGGTCTCCTGACTGGGATCAATATACACCTGATGATACGATTTACAAGTATGAACTGGTCGAGGTTCTTGATAGCTACAACCCTGCCAAAGGCATTTCTGTGATGCCTATTGTGAAAGTTCCTGGGTTTGTGTCAGTGTTTAAGCCCCTTCGCGATGCAACAAAAAGCTCGAGGATACCAAGAGGAGAGATGATGCGGTTTTCACACCAAGTGCCATTCAAAGTCCTTACTGGAGAAGAAGCTCATAATGCTCCCAAGGGGTGCTATGAATTGAATCCGGGCTCAACTCCACAGGAGCTTCTTCATGTAGTTCCACCATCTGGCGATGCTAAATAAGTTTGCACTAGAAGTTGGAGCTTCCTCTGTACTTCAGTTTTGTCATTGAAACCTTTTAATCCTTTGACCTAGCAGCAGTTGCGTAAGCTGTTTCCTTTTAAAGTGTAAATTATATACCTTATGTCGTGCTGATGTAGCAGCTTACTATCAGGATTTTGCAGACTTAAATTGTCATGTACAATGTGTCCAGCTCTCGTTCTTGATGCAACATCGAGAGCTGTAAATCCATGGCTATGCCTTCCCATTTTCCCAACGCAATTGCACCACAGTATGTGATTTTTATTCCACCATACCTTTTTAACTGTTAATATTATGCTGTTACTATGCGTCCGCGCATTGATATGCTTGTCAAAGTTGATTTGGCATTGGTTTTTTCTTCCTAGTATATGCAACGCCTTTCCTATAGTTGATATCGTGTTCCTTTTTTCCAAATATGCGATTCTGTATGGACAGCACGAATCAATTGTTTCAGGGACGGGGCAGGTTGTCTTGGAAATTAGTAATAGCTAGCTGCAGAGGCATCTTAGTTTAAGAAAGCTCTGGTAGTCTGGTTGGAAAATTGTTGGTGCTGTCCTGCAGGAGCTGAAATCATACAATTTTTTACACACCGTTGAGCTTATAGGTGAGCTTTGTACCACTGAATCGGAATCGTGTACAGTAAGTATATCCCTGCATTTTGTTGCATCAACGTATAGAGGATATTGTACAGTACGAGTACATAAGAAACCCAAACTTTGACACGGGAGAGCCAGTGTAGATTTCAGAATGCCTGAAATTACACGAAGTCGCAGAGAACGGTTCACAGGCAACCAAAAAAAAAATCTGATCATTGGTACCTGAAAATATTAACGTGCTCGGCCAAGAAGGTAAATTTTCCATGTCAGGCAAGTCACAAGGGACCGGATCAAACGCTGTCCCACATGCTATCCTCTGCCTTTGGGGTCGTGGGCCGATACGTATCTAGGTTACGGCCCATCCAGCCCAACAAGCGGCAGCCCAAACGGCAGCAGTAACCTGCCAACCCCGGTGCCCTAAAACCCTCCCAACGCCAGACCGCTTCGCGCCGCGCCGCCTCCTCCCCACTCGCGCAACGCCGAGCCGCAGGCGCAGCAGCGGGAGGAGCGAGCGCCCCCGCTTTCCGGCCGCCGGCGGCGACCCTACGCGCCGTGCTGCGTAGGGCGCACGTGTCGCCTAAGGGAGGGGATATTTGTTCTGCAGCTGAGTTGAGCGGGGCACTGATTCTGGGAGGAGATGTTGGTGCTCTTCGAGACCCCCGCGGGGTTCGCCCTATTCAAGGTGCTCGACGAGGGGAAGCTCGACAAGGTCGAGGTCAGTGACCGCCGCTGCGGATTTCTAAGCCTGGCTTCGATTGGGTTTGTTCAATTTGGTCTGTTCCGTGCTTGTTTATTGAAGCGTCAGTGATATGTCTTTCTGTTTCTGTTTGCAGGATCTATGGAAGGAGTTCACGACGTCGGACTCAGCGAGAAAGGTTTGTGTTTTCGGTGGACCACTGTCACATTATGACGTTCTGCGTGTCTCTTTTTGAGCAAATGGTATCAATTTGACCTTTTTAGTTCGGTGGAACACTGTCACGTTATGACGTTCTGCGTGTCTCTTTTTGAGCAAATGGTATCAATTTGACTCTTTTAGTTCGGTGGAACACTGGATTTATCCGGCAGGATATGAACTTTACTTAGCTTAGGGTGGCTTAACTGAAAGAATGCGTTTTCTAAAAGCTATTTGTTGCTATTTCATGCTGATGCTAGTTGTATGCAAATAATGGATGAAGGCATTTGGAAATCATGCATACTGTGACCTTTATCAGACTTGCTGGTTTCGTTCAAATGCAAAATAAGAAATAACATCCGATGAAATGTAAAATATAGAAAAAAAGAAAATAATACTTGATGACTTGCCTTACTTATATTATTCTTTGCTTCTGTACCTTAGTTTCTGTTCTGACTAATACAGTAAACTTTCATGTAGGTGGTTGAGCTTAAGGCTTTCAACAAGTTTGAGAACACATCTGACGCCCTATCTGCGGCAACCCTGATTATTGATAGCAAGCCTAGCAAGGGTCTGCGCAAGTTCTTGCAGAAACATTGTGAGGGTGAAACATTAGCTGTGGCTGATTCCAAACTTGGAAATGCTATCAAAGAAAAGCTGGTCAGTAGTGTTTGTCAAGTTGTTACTTTTTGTAGAATGATGAGCCCTTCTTGACATTTTTTTTTGCACTATTGCAGAAAATCGACTGCCTTCACAATAGTGCAGTGATGGAGCTGATGAGAGGGCTGAGAAATCAGCTCACTGAGCTTATAACTGGGTTGGGTGCACAAGACCTTGGTCCAATGAGCTTGGGATTGTCGCACAGCTTGTCTAGATATAAGCTGAAGTTCAGTCCTGAGAAGGTGAGTCTTATATTGGTGCTGCAGGCCATCTTATTTATCATGTTGTTATGTGCTCTGTTTCTGGCTTTTATTGTGTCAGCATTTGTGCTTGGTTTGAATTATTTATCATTCTCCATACTGTACTCGTGCATATTTATCCTTTGATTGCCGTTTGGTCTTGCTATGTTTTGCATTTCTCATAATATGTAGCATCTTGAGGGTTTTGATTATTGGAGATTCTTCTTGATCTTTTTTATTAAAGAATCCATTTTGACCTTTAAGCAATTTTTTTATTGTTTCTGTTCCACAGGTTGATACCATGATTATTCAGGCCATTGGCTTATTGGATGATCTTGACAAAGAGCTTAACACTTATGCCATGAGAGTTCGTGAATGGTATGGTTGGCACTTTCCAGAGCTCACCAAAATAGTTACAGATAATATACAGTATGCTAAAGTTGTGAAGTTGATGGGCAACAGAGCTAATGCAGTCGACCTTGACTTCTCTGAGGTAACTATTGACATCCAAATATAATCTCCATGCGACCATGCCTATTAAGGAAACTGTTTAGTAAGAAGCTCTGTTGTTTTCAGATATTGTCAGATGAAGAGCTAGAAACACAGCTAAAGGAGGCTGCAGTAATATCCATGGGAACAGAAGTTAGTGACCTTGACTTGTTAAATATCAGAGAGCTATGTGATCAAGTGTTGGCCCTTTCTGAGTACAGAGCCCAGCTGTATGAGTATTTAAAAAGCAGGATGAACACTATCGCGCCAAATCTGACAACACTGGTGGGTGAATTAGTTGGTGCTCGACTTATTGCGCATGGTGGAAGTTTGCTAAACTTGGCCAAGCAACCTGGTAGCACAATTCAGATACTTGGTGCAGAGAAGGTTTGTTTACTGCTTTTGAATGGTTCTGGAACATTGTTTTAATTTCTAGCTCTCCTTTTTGTGTGTATCTGAACCTTATGTGCATCAATACTTAGTATGGCATATGTAAACATTGTTTGCTTATGTTGTCTGCTAAAATCGTCTAACATCTTGGAAATCATGTGAATTTCTAGTCCGTGACTTCTTCTTTTTTAATTTTTTTGTTCACTAATAGTGTTGTAGTGATTTCAATTGATGGCATGTTTTAACTTTATTTGCTTATGCTGTCTGCTAGAATTTCCTTTCTCCAGTAAGAAATAAAGATTGTGTTTCTCTACAGGCTTTATTCAGAGCTCTAAAGACAAAGCATTCTACACCTAAGTATGGGCTCATCTACCATGCATCCTTAATTGGTAGGGCTTCTCAAAAGCACAAGGGAAAAATCTCTCGTTCTCTTGCTGCAAAAACTGCTCTTGCCATCCGATATGATGCCCTTGGTGATGGTGAGGACAACTCTATTGGCGCTGAGAGTCGACTCAAGGTATATGAACTGTAGAAATAATTTTGCTTTTGATAATTTGTATGATATACATGGCCTTGTGACACATTGCAATTGAACAGCTTGAGACACGGCTTCAAGTTCTTGAAAATAATGAACTTGGGAAATCTGCTGGTTCCACAAAAGGAAAGCCCAAGATAGAAGTGTATGAAAAGGACAGGAAGAAGGGTGCTGGGGCTTTGACGACTCCTGCTAAGGTAAGCTGTGTGCCTGTGCTATGACATGTTGCTCTCCATGGGGAAAAAAATCTTGGACAGTTGGGCTGATAGCTTGGCCAACAGAAATTATTGGATTGTTTTAACTAGTTACTGTAAAAGGTCCCCATTCATTTTGCTAAAGTATCCCTTTAGGCAAATGCTCCTTTTAAGGAACGTGTTTTGACTTTGCTTTTGTTTTAGACATACAATCCCGCAGCTGATCTGGTGCTTGGACAATCCACTGAAGAAACGCCAAAGAAGTCAGAATTGGCTTCAACGAAGAGGAAGCATCATGAGGCGGAAACTGCACCATCAGCAGAGCCTGAAGAGGAGGCAATCCAGGAGGATGGTGACCAGGAGGAGCGGAAGAAGAAGAAGAAAAAGAAGTCCAAGGAAAGCGAGGAGACTCCTGCTGTTGAAGCTGATGGTGAGAAGAAAAAGAAAAAGAAGTCCAAGGAAAGCGAGCAGCCTGCTGTGGCTGCCTCAGAAGGTGAGAAGAAGAAGAAAAAGAAGAAGACATCTGAAGCGGATGGTGAGGATGTCGCAATGCAAACCGAAGCGTCTGGTAAGAAAGATAAGAAGAAAAAGAAGAAAAGGCATGCTGATGATGAGTGAGGCGTTTATTCTCTATGGGGAAGGAATGAACCAGAGGCTGGGAATGGCTGTTCTGAAAAATGATTATCACAGGGTTAGTAACCATGTTGAGTTTAGTTTAGTTTTTTTGGACCCGGATTGTATTCAAGTACTTGCACTTTCTGGATGTTTGATGGATTTCAATTTTGCTGCTGCAATCTCATAAATAAATTAATATGATGAATGCTCATGGTTAACTGTGCTGATGAGAAACCGCCCATGCTCAATACTGACCTGAACGTGTTGGTGGTACGGAGTATAATGCTGGAGAGATGAAACATGCAAGTTCTCTATTGCCTGGCATCCCTGCTAATCTGGAACGGTCCAAGTTATTTTGTAGCACTCCTGTTCCTTGATGAGAGGAAATCGCCACCATCTTGTTATAGTTGATCTGATCATTATCAGACCTTGTGTTTGTGAGGCATCGCAGCTCAGAGTAGAGCATGCTTTGGTTGCACTAAAATCCAAAAACAATTTAACCCAAGGTTGTGTGTCAATTTGAAGTGCGCTAGTGATGGAACCTGCAAGGCACTTGACCACTTGAGGTTGCCTCCTATGAGATATCTGAAATTCTGAACCATCAATCTAAGCTCAAACGAGTTTGCCCAGGGAGCCTTTTCTGTGTGCGATTTTCTGCTTGTAATTGTGTTCTAAGATGCCTGATGATATCTGTTTTTCTGCGTGATACAAGAGATCTGGACATTAGCCACTCCCTTTTATTTTACACCCGTTTGATATTTATTTTTATATATTTTTTAACATTGTTTGTAGCGAGAGATTTCAGAATACAAAATAGGATACGAGGATCAAGAAGCTTCTCCAAATATCCCTGCATCCACATTACATATAAGATACTGTACATAAGGAACCTAAACTTCTGACTCTTGACGTGGGAGTTTGTGTAGAATGTAGATTTCAGAATGACTGGAATCATACAAAGCCACAGCAAACAATTCAGGCATCAAAACAGCTTCAGGTAACACACAAATAGTAGGGAGCCTGAAACAGGCATACGGATAATTTCATGGAAATAACAAGCACCACCGCATCTCATGCACCAGAATCGAAAACATTAACATCCCGGTCTTTATTGTATAACAAACTCAGTTCTGGCCAGGTAACTGCAAGTTCAGAAAGATTACAAGCTTAACGGCACACAGACCAAACATACCATAACCACGACCATACAGATACCTGGTGTTCCATTTTTGACTTCCATGAAACGTATTCAGGTCAGCTTGCCCAATTAATGTAGCACTGACCCAAGTAGCAGCAGGTAACAAAAGGAAACGGTTCAATTGCTTCAGCGTGATAGAAAACAAACCACAGTGATGCGGTTTTGCAGAACTTGTCACAACAACGTAGAAATATCTAAAGATAGGCCAATAATATGAAATTACTAATATTAACGTGCTTGACCAAGGAAGGTAAATTCCATGTCAAGCCAAGGCACAGGGGACCGGATCAAATGCTGTGCCACATGCTATCCATTGCTTTTTGCGGCTGCAAGGTAGCATGCAATCAGGAACCTTCTGCCACTCCCTTTTCAAAAGATTGTATGTAACGAGGCGGTTCATACGCTTCGCCTTCAAGGAGAGCATGAGCAAACCACTGTTGCCCAGGCATGTCATCTTCATGTGCTTACCATAGAACTCTAAGCACCAGATATTTGGCATTCTGTCCACCTCCTTCCAGAGGAGAGTCATCTTCTGCAACTCCCATATGCAAACACAGGTCGCTGCATTTTTGCACAGCAGACCCACTAGCATAACCCTTCCCTGGAACTCGGCAAGTGTGTGATCAGTCAGATGCAGCGGCAGTGGGATGGCATATTGCCTCCAAATCCCAGTGCTTACATCATATGACAAAACACCATCTGGTTCTGTGCACATGAAGTATACCGTGCTGCCAACCGCCACAGGCTGTGACCTGAAATTTAGAGCAAGTGGAAGTTTGATGCTTGGAGGAAAAGTTCCAGGGCAAGACCACATGTTCTTTGTAGAGTCATAGACTTCATAAATCCCATCATTTCCTAACCACATTACTTTGTAGCCATCACTAGAACTTCTTCCATTCAACACCATCCCTACCGCGACTCTTGACCATCCCTGAACTGATCTTGGTGGGATCTCCTTGAGTGATTGCATAAGAGGGTTGCAAATGTAGAAATTCCTGTGGCTCAGATCTAATAAACATACAAGACCACCCACGGATGCCACCGGAATAACTATCTTTGTAGGAGTGAGAGGAACGGATGTGTGGTGCCATTTCTTAAGTGAAGGATCATACATTGCAACGTTGTTGTTTGCATTCTCATGTGTGATTGTATAGAACCATGGCAGTCCACGTGGAGCTTCAGAGTACTGTTGAGAGAAACTGTCTGAGCCCACAAGAGAAGACCACTTTCGGCAGACAGTGCGGAATCGAAAAATTGCAGCAACTGGAAGCCTTGCAATGACAGTTTCAAAAAGATCTTCAGGGAAATCTCTCCAAATCTCTTGTTGCATTACTTCAGTTTTGTTTGAGGGTGCCTTCTCACGGTTTCGATCTCTCCGCGGTCGCTTGCGAGGGGGAGATTGGTTACTTTCCATGATCTTCAGTAATTCCGAGTTGTATCCAGGCCTTCCCCCACAATAATCATCCTTGATTGAACCATGTTCGAAGTCAAGTAAATACAACCTGTAAGATATTGATAAACCCAGTTAAGTCCATCTTATTCAAGGGAAGACTAGTCCGGAGAGGGTATGAACAAGATTTTTTACTGCAAAAGAAAAGGCATAATACAATCTATAACCCCCAGTTTAGTTGTTTACCATTCAAAACATTGTTTTGGACAAAAATGCATACAGAAGTACAAAAGCGTCATGTCAACAATTTGACAGAATCACTTGACCGAATGCACAATCCATTCACATATCCGTACATGCAGCTACACAATTACACTAAAAACTGAGTACTTTGAAACTGTTCTTCACTGGCTTGTCCAATGGGAAATAAGAATTTATCAACTAGTTGGCTTTATGTAATGCACAAGTATCAACCCTGTCATCCATTTTCCCATCAACATTCATTGACCCTCTCTAAAGCCTAGATATGACATTTATATTACTTGCTAGCCAATCAGAAATGCCCTGATCGACCAAGCGAACCATATCAGTGACAGTGTCAATCATATGTTTCCCAGCGGATTAGAGTTGGTATACAGAGGATAATCTATTATATTCTTGTGAAGGGAAACAAAAGCAGAAATGACTGGATTCTAGGTGAATGTGAGGTAAATTGAAGCTGAGAGGATATTCCTTATGGTCTGGCAATGCAGTGAGGGCCTGTTTGGATTACATGCAGGCAAGACACGAGAAGCTTTCCCAGGTGTCCGAGTGGGTTCGGATTGGTGCCTGGGAGCATGCGCTGCTTATTGCCAAGACTCAATTCATATGCTACAGGATGACATGTAGCTTTCCATAGAACAAACCTGGAAGTTCTAGCAAAGAAAAGAATTGCAAGCATGACACTTATCGAAGCGTGCATAGGAACAATAGCAGTGACAGTAAGTGCTAGAATTAGTCGCAGCCGCAGGAAGAGCATATTGCATATTAGAATGGCATCTCGTGTTACCACTACATGCCCGGCTGGGCATATTACATATTAGAATGGCATCTCGTGATTCCACCGCATGCCCAGCTAAGCCCCGGGAGCATGTTTACCAAGTCCGCCTCCACTAATAAAAACTGCTAAAGCACGTGAGTCGTGAGGTAAGTTGATTTCGTCGTCCCCCTTTGCTTTGGTCCCCTCCCCTCGCCAACAAAGCTCCACAAACGCGGCCCCAAAGTCAAACTGACCGGGATATGTTAAGATTATCACCGGCGTCATGTACCCTAAACTAACCTAGGGTGGAGAGCTTTCCCCGGGCTCAATTCCATGGGGTTGCGTAAATAATCTTGTCCTATGCATGGGGCAATGCCAAAACCTGTGACCATAAACTAGCAACAGCAAAGTCAGCAAAATGTAAAACTAAAGCGAGGTAGCGGTCACGGGATCGCTCCATTTCTACGGCGCACGCCCTGGTCCTCCGTTCAACCCTGCCGCCCGCTACGGCCAAATCTAGCTAGCGAGGCCAGGTGGATCGCGAACGGAAATGGAAATCCTGAGTCGCGCAGAGAAGCATGTCGAAGATCTGCGCGACCTAATCTGCTTGCTTAAGCACGCGCGGCAGATCAATCAACCAACCGACAAACAAACGAAACAAAACAAAACAAAAGGTAGCTAACGAGGCCAGCTAATTGGCGACGCGATTGCAAACCCCATCACCGCAGCGAGCAGATCCGCGCGAGGCGGGTGCAGGGATGAGGCGGACGCGAGCGCGAGGTGGGAGCGGACAGCGGAGTAACTAAACAAAGGGGAAAAGGAGAGGAGAGGAGGTTTTGGTTGGTTGGCCTTGCCTGGGGACGGGGTGGGCGTTGGCGCCGTAGAGGTCCCAGAGCTCCTGCACCTGGCCGACGAGCTGGCGCAGCGCGGCCACCTCCCCCATCGCCGGGCCGCCGGCGCCGCGAGCGCGCGCCGCCGCCGGCCTCGTCGCCTCCCTCTCTGTCTCTCTCTCTCTCTCTCTCTCTCTCTCTCTCTCTCTCCTTTCCTGCTGGTCGGGTCGGGGGTTCCCGTTCCCCTCGGCTCGCGCCCCCTCCACCCTTTCCGCGCTCGCTAAATGGACCCGAACGGCACGAAGCAGGTGACGGCGTGCGTCGCGCGTGCCGTGTCCATGCGCGCCTTGGCTTCGCCGTGTGGGTGCGGTTTGCTTTTGCTTGCTGGCTGGAGTTTATAGAGAGGAGCGTGGTGTGGCATCGGTTGGGTTGCGTTGGGTGCGGTGCGGTTTAAGTAAGCATCAATGATGCCTTTTGTTTTTATGGATGGGATTGGATTGTGTGGAGGGTTAGAAAGGAGTAGTGTAGTGTGCAAGAGATTTGCGGGTTTGTGTTTGCGTGTGCGTTGGCTATATAGCAGGTTCATGATCATAGACAATGCAATTCTTTAAGGTGCTATGGCATCCCGCTTCTGCTCTCGCTTATACTGTGTTGCTTTTCTCGTTTCGACCACACTTTATAGATAATAAAATATGTGGCTGATGCTCCTAGCTCTGCTATGTGCTACTCAGGCCTGACATATATATAAGAAATATAGGGCGCATATGAAAGAAAAGAAATGTGTTCGCAAAGAGAGAAATGGCCATATGGCATGATTATTGTTGTTGATGCCTGGATGGACCGGTGGGCAGCATTATGGAAGGCGGTAACCTGGGCGGCCCATGCCTGTGAATGCAAATCTTTGGTTGCGTAGCTTTGAGTGCTTTGGATCGACTGAGCTGGTGAGCAGAGATTCGATCCCGTGGCGAATTGTCTCCATCCATCCCGATTCCTTTATCTTGATGATCCTCTGCCCGGTCGCGTCTAATCGCCATCATATATATTCAGGACCATCTATCAGCGAATCAAAACTGGATGCAATGATCGCGTAAAGCCAATGCGAGTACTAGCTTCCCCGTTCCAAATCACGCCACTTCAGTTTTGTCCTAATTTACCGTCATAAAAAAACACAGTACTTGCTACACCAAAAACTTGGTCGATCGATAGTTTTTTTTTCCCCACTTGGTAATGGTAAATAAATAAAGAAACTATACTGGCAAGTACGGGTATGTAACACTAATGCTAATGCGTCTGTGTGGTTGATCGATGGCCAAGTTTGTAGCTGGTGCTTGCAAGTGAGCTTTCTTCCATGATGAGAAAGCGATCGAGCGGCAGGCATCAGTGATGCACGCCGTGGTTGGGGTTGCCCGGTTGGGGAAGGATCGGCCGGATTTACTCATTCGCCATCATCATGGCCGCTTGGAATGGAATGGAACGGATGAACGAACCCGCTGTGGTAACTTCGCTCTACCTCAAGGTAATCATCAAACCCATCCTCCTCCGATCCGCACATCCATCCATCCATGCATTTTTTTCATATCCGATCCATCACGCAACCACGATAGGTATATGCAAAACACGCAAATTAATTAATACCTGCAACAACGCTCCATGAATGCACTCGAGACATATAGCTGCAGCATATATACTCCATATTTTTTTTCCTGAAAACCATCATATTGTCCCACGGATTTTGCCTCACTGTCGAGCATCGATCGATGCTATGTTGCCTACCACTGGATGAAAGATAATCAGCGGAAATGTGACGAGCAAACGATGTCCAAATTTTCCTAAAAATTCGATCCAATCATGGCCTTTTTTAGTGTATATTGCAATGCGTCGAGTGAAATGAAATAAGATAATAATATATAATGATGTTAGAAAAAAATTATTTATTCCATTGTCTTTTATCTCTAGCCTTTTCTATCATAGCTTTTATAAGTACTAGTAATTTGTAGAAGGACATAGGAGGAGTTACGCGACAGTGACAAATCAAGTATGTCTCACCCAATATAAGGTCTGCACCACACCATGAGATTGGATCGACTTTTACAAGTGCAGAATGATCAAGAGTTGAGATACAAAGTTATTTAAAAGCTACTCCCTCCGTCCTATAATACGTTACATTCTGGCTTTTAATTTTTTTCTGAAATAAAGTGCATCAAGAGAACAAGAAATAAAGTTTACTTAAATAAAATATATGATTATTTTCTATAGAGAAAGTAATTTATTTACTTGTCTATTTTGTATAAGAAGGTCGAGAATTCATCCTTTAATTATGAGAATCGAATCATATTTCAATATATTAGGAAGGTAAGCAAGGGGTATATATTTATTGGCTTCCCCTTTATTTTGTTCTAAAATAGTAAGAATGTATCGTATATCATGACGGAGTGAGTAGGGTTTACCAAGAGGATCCATTTCGACAAGTGCTAGAAAATTTAGGTTTGGAGTAGGTTTTATATACTATATATTGTAGATCCTCTTGGTATTAGCTTCCACCTATCTATTTTTGGAAGTCCTCGCAACAGATTGTTCGGCGAAATTAAAAGGCAGAATTTAGGACGAGGGCAACGCAAAGCAAAGCAAAAAGGGAGTGGTTCCGCACGGTGGCCCTCACACGTGTGGAGGCCCGACGCGACGAGGACAGGGAGCGCACTGCGCACGAGCCATCAGCATCAGCTAGCTGTGAGCTGCGTGTGACACACACTGAAGCCTGAAGGTGAGTGAGGCAGCCAACAGCCCGTACAAGAGACCTTTAATTTCCTCGCTTTATTCTCTTCAATTCAACACTCACACGCCCCACCCTGGCTGTTGAATCCATCAAGGTAACATGATTTCTTCCTTTCTTTTTCTTTCACCGTGCATGCTTGGCCACCTAGCCAATTACTACTACTACTAATCAGTAATAATCACCCAAAGATTACTTTCTCTAAAGCCTCCTCCTTTTCGTTGTTCAATTTGTGCCTTTTCATTTTTTTTCTTTTTTTTCTTTCTTTTTTTTTCTTTTTTCTTTTTGCTCCGGTAGACAGATCTAACAGCTGAGGGGAGGTAGATTTGGATTGGCAGGGATCATTGCAATGTTGAACCGCTAGCTTCTTAGCTCTCACTCACTCTCATGGCCAGCTATCATTTTCCTTTGCCCCCTTTATTTCCTCTTCATTCAACAGTTGCTTCTTCCCTCCCCCTTTTCTTTCCCCACTTTGATGATTTACTACCATGCTGTGTCCAGCTCCTTGGATCATTGCATTCTTGAAGGTTTGTTTGCCTTAGCCTCCCCGTGGTAATAATTAGCAATGATAATTATTCTCCTCCCCTTCCTGCTTTTACTAAAGCACTTCTTTCGCATAGGGCATAATAAGTCTTCATGACGCATTATTGCCATTGGAAAGACGGTCAAAGCCACCTGGATTATTTTTTATCACGATATGACTGTAGTTTTACTTCCTTCCTTGAAAAAAAGTTGGTTGGTACCTTTTTATCTTATGATGCCTATTTTTTTATATTAATGAAGGGTTTCTAGTTTCAAGCTTGTAATGAAGACGCATCAGATCATAAATTACTATAAAGAGAATAACACATCTCTCGAAAATGAAACATGTAGCCAAGACATCGGAAACTCTTATATACCGAATAAAACCAACAATATAAAGAAATCAAAAACTAGAAATCTTCAAATTGCAACTTAAGTAATCCTCCTCTCACAATTTTGTCATAATGTTGGCATAAGCCAAATCCAACAAAGGGGAAGAGAAATAACTTCATCCATTGCTTGAAGCTTTGACCACCAAACCAAGAGCACTAAAAACATCGATGTTTTTGCCGCCATCATACGGGATTAGCTTCAAAATGAAAGTAAGCCCACAACTATTAGGATAGGGGCCTCTAGGGCTATAGAGTAACCAAACAGAGTAACAGTGGAGGAGTGAGCATTGTCATCGGCCATCGCATGGGTTGATAGGAATGCCATTGGACATGATTGGTGGAGAACATCTAGATGTGAAGGGTGACTAGCAGCGGCGTGATGGCCTGATGGGTACTCGAATGCAAGGCAGGGGAGCACATATTCTGGGCATGCTATACTACAGAGGGTGAAGAGTTAATAAACCATAGTAATAAAGTTTGTTGTTTTTTTATATAATAAATTTGATACAAACATCTTTTTTATTATCACATGCTTGTTTTCTCTGGCGTGAGGTTCATTGGGTGTTTGTCATTCCCCCTCCAACAAAAGCGTGTCTCACTAGTTTGGAGGATGGTCAAAATTAGGACAATGCAAACACAATATGCTTGTTTTGCAGGAGTATACCTGGCCATGCTGCCCATGGGCCGACGGCACGGCAAGCGGCACGGCCTTTTGGCCCGGCCCGTGCACGGCACAACACGCAGGCTACGGTGCCCGTGTCGGCATGGCACGAGGCCCAGTGCCCCCTGGGCCGCCGGCTTGGCCCAAGACACGGCACGGGCACGCACGGCCGAAAAGGCCGGCACGGCGAGCGGCCCGGCGCCTCCAACGGCTCTTTTGGCCTAGCCCAACGGCTCGGCGCCACTATATAAGCCGCGCCGGCGTCGTGCCCCCCAACCCTAACCCTAATCATTTCCCCCTCCCCGCCGCGCCGCACCGCATCATCTTCCTCGCCTCGCGCCCTCGCTCGCACACGAAGAATCTAGATCTCGATCCACCGCCGCCGGTCGCCTTGAGATCGCTGCCCTGCTTCGGTGACCTCATCGCCGTTCTTGTACTGCACACCTCGCTCCTTTCCCTCCCTCTGTCCTCCTTTCGTCCCTCCTTCCCCTCCCCGGTGTACCATGTGAGTCTGTTGTCCCTGTGAGTCCTTCCGCCGCCGCTCGCCGTCGTTCTAACGGGGTCTGTGTCATCCTCTGGTTGGATCCTGGCTCCTTATCCTCTTCTCCGACACTGGGCTCCGGTGGCGTAGGTGAGTCAAAACCCTAACCCTAGATGCTTCTTGTTCTTGACTTCTTGTTCTTGAATATTGACTCCCTGTTCTTGACTTCTTGTTCTTGACTCCCTGTTCTTCGCAGGCCGTTGGTGCCTAACGCTGTGTCCTCCTCCTCTGGAGGCGTGATGGCAAGGCAGCATTGCACAATAGCTCTTTTGATAATCATTTTCATATAATCTTGTGTTTGTGTGTTGTTCTTTGTATTTCTTGTAACATCTCTGGTGTTATATTAATTAAAACATGCCATGTCATCATATGCATTACAAAGCATTCATATTTAGGCCAACCTCGATGTGCATCAACTAAAACAAGTTTACATTTCATAGATTGAATGTGTTTCTGAAATGTTTTGCCACATGAAATCATAAAACCCTACTTTCGAATGTCATCTCAAATACTTAGTTTATATTCTATGTACTTGAGGTGTAAACTGTGTTTACACTAGTGCCAAGCATAGTATATGAATCTAAGTACAACTCCTAAAAATGATTTCCATATTTGAAGTTGAATTTGGATTTCAAAGCTTATTCCCAAGTTTTGCAATTCAAACTTAAATTCAAATTGGAAAACTATAAAAATATTTTTCAAAAGTAAACTTGGTCAACCAAGGGTGTTATTGAGTAATTGACCTAAAAATGTCCTTGGATGATGTTTGTGATCATTAATGACCAACCAATTAAATTAGAAACCAAATCGAGTTTGAATTTGGTTTGAAAAACCCTTTATTTCAAAAGCTTGTTTTATCCCCTTTTGTATAATTCAAAATCTATATAGAATTTGGAGATACCCTAAAAAGATAGTTTGTAGATCTTGACAATATCTACAAAGTTGGTATTCAAAGTTTTTCAAGTTTCTAAAAAGAATTTTAAATGAATTTGAAAATACAGTTTTTCAACATTTATCTCCTTTTGATTTTAAAAGCATAATTCAAAATTTATGCACATTTTGGGAAAACTTTATATATGAAAAATATTTGGTTTGAAAATTTTAACATTTCGTAGTTTTTAATATTTTCAAGTTTTATTGAAAAATCAAAAGTAATTTCAAATATTTATTTCTAGGGTTTTATTCCCCTTTTGAATTTAAATTCATATTTCAAAAACTAGGCAAAATTTTAAAATACTTGTTAAATAAAAAATATAGCTCTTGAAAAGTTATGCAAACTTTATTTTTGGATATTTTTATGTTGCTATGAAAAATTTGGAGTAATTTAAGATTTTTCTAGGTGACATCACTAGTTATTGTAGTTGCTGACGTCATCGCCTTCAATTCCCCTCTGTTCATCGCCGCCGCCGTGGCCGTCGCGCACATGCCGGCGTGCTGCCACTGCCAGCTCACTCCCCCTCACGCGCGAAGCTTCACCGCCCCATGTCGCTCGTCCATACCTCGCCGATGGTCTATAAATGAAGGTCGGCCAGTGTCGTTTCCCTTCTTCTTCTTCCCTGTCGTCGCCGCCATCGAGCTCGTCCCCGCCGTAAAAAATTCATCACCGTTGATTTTTCGTTTATTGATTGCACTTTCCAGAAGCCCCGCCACATCCTTGCGATCAGTTTGAGCTAGCTCGTACCCGCTCTCCCCGCCCAAGTCGCCCGCGCGCCGTCGTCTTCCTCGCGACCGGCACTCGAGCCGCCGCGAGCTCTTTCACCGTCCACCGCCGTCAAGGTTGAAAATATATCTCCATTAATCCTCCTATCATGTTCTCTATCTTCTCTTGCCTCTCATGTGCATCTTGGCTGGCTTGATGGTGCACAAAAACCGCTGGAACGCTCACCTTGCCGCCGGAGCACCGCCGCCACCATCACCGCCGACTGCAGCTCGCCTCCGACCGCCTTCCATCCAACCAACGTGCGCACCAGACCCACGATGAGCTCCTACGCCTTCCCTTGCCCTCAATTTCATCTTTGCCGCGTTGTAGCCACCGGTCACCGTAGCTCGCCGCTGGCATGACCATGCCGCTCCGCCGCGCGTGTGGCCATCTTAGCTGGGGGTCAGGAACGGCTCCATCCTATAGCTTAGCATGTTCGTCTGAGTACCCCGCATATGTCCGTGCACTCGCCATCGCCGAAAATAGCTCCGGTGAGCTTTGTCGCCACGCCGCCATGGCCGCCGGCCAGTGCGCCGCCGTGCCCCCGCCGCTCCATTAGCTAGTCCGATCAACTCGCCGTGCCGAGCAGAGCCCATAGGTGCCAAGCCCATCGTCGGAGACCTCACCGCCGGCGAGTAACCGCCGGTCAAGGTCGCCCTGCTGCCGGTCAACATCGGGGACCGAATTTCCTTTTTCTTTTATTTATTTTAGAAAATGATTTAAATATTGTTTTCTTTGAAAAAATCATAGTAATTCATGTATAGCTCCAAAAATTCTAAAAATTTATATGTATGCCCTTTATGATGTCCTCTACCTAGGAAAAATATGAAATGTCAAATTGGAGTGATTTTTGAATATGTTAAAATTAGTCCTTTTAATTGAAAAATGCACCTTCAATGATTTTTAATAATTAAAATGATTGGCTTTTATTTATAAAATTTGTTTTACCATCTAATTAGACTAAGAGCTTTTCAAAATAAAATTTTAAGCTTAATTAGGCAATTTTAATTTTTTGCCTTTATTTTATGCTTTTAATTAATTAATTAACCTCTTTAATCATGATTAATCATTATAGGATTGTTTGACTTTGGGATTTGCTTGATGACCTTGGGTCATTAACCCTAATGGCCTTTGGCACCTTAATTAATTATTTGCGCTTATCCTAATCATGTCATTAAGGCTTAATCAACGTTATTTCATGTGTTTAATAACCTTATTAAATGACATAGTTAACCCTAATGAACTTAGTGAGTAAGTCTTATTGGCTTGCAACTTTATTCTGAAGGAAAGTTGTACTCAAGTCCTTAATCTGGCCATGCATTCATCGAGCATCATGTTTACTATTCCATCATATTGAAACATATCATGTTATCGTGTAGCTTCCGTTAACGAAGAGTTGAACATTGCCGAATCAGATCCCAAGGAAGAGCAGATTCAGGAGTCGGAAGTTGATCTAGAGCTTGAGACCCTCTACCTCGAATACCAAGGCAAGCCCCGGATGCATTCTGTAACACTCTGGTGTTAAGCAAGCATAATCATTTGCATTCTTAAG